>JAENPR010002838.1:0-38742 GCA_018135685.1 Themeda triandra
TCACTTACGATTGCAAACGTCCATTGGTCACGGCCCACACCTATTAGAGGCGGAGCGCTAGGCCGTAGAGTACGGCTCGGTCGGCGATATCTATTCGTCGTGACCGAAGGAACCGGATGACAAAAAAATCGATGGGCCCCACCACATAAAAATGTAAAAATGGTTCGTACTCGCACTAGTAGGGAAACTCCATCCGTGGAAATTTACCATGGTTTGGCAACGTGCAAAAATTACTATGGCTTGGCTATGCAAAAGTACCTACAAGCCCAAAACGACGTTTTATGCGGAAAATATGGCATGTGTGGACCACACGGGTAGGTGTAGGGCGCCGCTATGTATGGTCGCGTCCAATGTTCACTTACGATTGCAAACGTCCATTGGTCATGGCCCACACCTATTAGGCGACAGCGCTAGGCCGTAGAGTACGGCTCGGTCGGCGGATATCTATTCGTCGTGACCGAAGGAACCAGATGACAAAAAAATCGAGGGCCCCACCACATAAATATGTAAAAATGGTTCGTACTCGCACTAGTAGGGAAACTCCATCCATGGAAATTTAACATGGTTTGGCAACGTGCAAAATTACTATGGCTTGGCTATGCAAAAGTACCTACAATCCCAAAATGACGTTTTATGCGGAAAATATGGCATGTGTGGACCACACGGGTAGGTGTAGTGGCGCCGCTATGTATGGTCGCGTCCGATGTTCACTTATGATTACAAACCTCCATTGGTCACGGCCCACACCTATTAGAGGCGACAGCGCTAGGCCGTAAGTACGGCTCGGTCGGCGGATATCTATTCGTCGTGACCGAAGGAACCGAGATGACAAAAAAATCGAGGGCCCCACCACATAAAAATGTAAAAATGGTTCGTACTCGCACTAGTAGGAAACTCCATCCATGGAAATTTACCATGGTTTGGCAAGCGTGCAAAAATTACTATGGCTTGGCTATGCAAAAGTACCTACAAGCCCAAAATGACGTTTTATGCGGAAAATATGGCATGTGTGGACCACACGGGTAGGTGTAGGGCGCCGCTATGTATGGTCGCGTCCGATGTTCACTTACGATTGCAAACGTCCATTGGTCATGGCCCACACCTATTAGGGCGACAGCGCTAGGCCGTAGAGTACGGCTCGGTCGAGTGATATCTATTCGTCGTGACCGAAGGAACCGGATGACAAAAAAATCGAGGGCCCCACCACATAAAAATGTAAAAATGGTTCGTACTCGCACTAGTAGGGAAACTCCATCCGTGGAAATTTACCATGGTTTGGCAACGTGCAAAAATTACTATGGCTTGGCTATGCAAAAGTACCTACAAGCCCAAACGACGTTTTATGCGGAAAATATGGCATGTGTGGACCACACGGGTAGGTGTAGGGCGCCGCTATGTATGGTCGCGTCCGATGTTCACTTACGATTGCAAACGTCCATTGGTCACGGCCCACACCTATTAGGGCGGCAGCGCTAGGCCGTAGAGTACGGCTCGGTCGAGCGTCGGCGATATCTATTCGTCGTGACCGAAGGAACCGGATGACAAAAAAATCGAGGGCCCCACCACATAAAAATGTAAAAATGGTTCGTACTCGCACTAGTAGGAAACTCCATCCGTGGAAATTTACCATGGTTTGGCAACGTGCAAAAATTACTATGGCTTGGCTATGCAAAAGTACCTACAAGCCCAAAACGACGTTTTATGCGGAAAATATGGCATGTGTGGACCACACGGGTAGGTGTAGGGGCGCCGCTATGTATGGTCGCGTCCGATGTTCACTTACGATTGCAAACGTCCATTGGTCACGGCCCACACCTATTAGAGGCGACGAGCGCTAGGCCGTAGAGTACGGCTCGGTCGGTGATATCTATTCGTCGTGACCGAAGGAACCGGATGACAAAAAAATCGAGGGCCCCACCACATAAAAATGTAAAAATGGTTCGTACTCGCACTAGTAGGGAAACTCCATCCGTGGAAATTTACCATGGTTTGGCGGCGTGCAAAAATTACTATGGCTTGGCTATGCAAAAGTACCTACAAGCCCAAAACGACGTTTTATGCGGAAAATATGGCATGTGTGGACCACACGGGTAGGTGTAGGGGCGCCGCTATGTATGGTCGCGTCCGATGTTCACTTACGATTGCAAACGTCCATTGGTCACGGCCCACACCTATTAGGGCGACGAGCGCTAGGCCGTAGAGTACGGCTCGGTCGGCGATATCTATTCGTCGTGGCCGAAGGAACCGGATGACAAAAAAATCGAGGGCCCCACCACATAAAAATGTAAAAATGGTTCGTACTCGCACTAGTAGGGAAACTCCATCCGTGGAAATTTACCATGGTTTGGCGGCGTGCAAAAATTACTATGGCTTGGCTATGCAAAAGTACCTACAAGCCCAAAACGACGTTTTATGCGGAAAATATGGCATGTGTGGACCACACGGGTAGGTGTAGGGCGCCGCTATGTATGGTCGCGTCCGATGTTCACTTACGATTGCAAACGTCCATTGGTCACGGCCCACACCTATTAGAGGCGACGAGCGCTAGGCCGTAGAGTACGGCTCGGTCGGCGATATCTATTCGTCGTGACCAGAAGGAACCGGATGACAAAAAAATCGAGGGCCCCACCACATAAAAATGTAAAAATGGTTCGTACTCGCACTAGTAGGAAACTCCATCCGTGGAAATTTACCATGGTTTGGCGGCGTGCAAAAATTACTATGGCTTGGCTATGCAAAAGTACCTACAAGCCCAAAACGACGTTTTATGCGGAAAATATGGCATGTGTGGACCACACGGGTAGGTGTAGGGGCGCCGCTATGTATGGTCGCGTCCGATGTTCACTTACGATTGCAAACGTCCATTGGTCACGGCCCACACCTATTAGGGCGACGAGCGCTAGGCCGTAGAGTACGGCTCGGTCGAGCTGATATCTATTCGTCGTGACCGAAGGAACCGGATGACAAAAAAATCGAGGGCCCCACCACATAAAAATGTAAAAATGGTTCATACTCGCACTAGTAGGGAAACTCCATCCGTGGAAATTTACCATGGTTTGGCAGCGTGCAAAAATTACTATGGCTTGGCTATGCAAAAGTACCTACAAGCCCAAAACGACGTTTTATGCGGAAAATATGGCATGTGTGGACCACACGGGTAGGTGTAGGGCGCCGCTATGTATGGTCGCGTCCGATGTTCACTTACGATTGCAAGCGTCCATTGGTCACGGCCCACACCTATTAGGGCGACGGCGCTAGGCCGTAGAGTACGGCTCGGTCGGCGATATCTATTCGTCGTGACCGAAGGAACAGGATGACAAAAAAATCGAGGGCCCCACCACATAAAAATGTAAAAATGGTTCATACTCGCACTAGTAGGGAAACTCCATCCGTGGAAATTTACCATGGTTTGGCAACGTGCAAAAATTACTATGGCTTGGCTATGCAAAAGTACCTACAAGCCCAAAACGACGTTTTATGCGGAAAATATGGCATGTGTGGACCACACGGGTAGGTGTAGGGCGCCGCTATGTATGGTCGCGTCCGATGTTCACTTACGATTGCAAACGTCCATTGGTCATGGCCCACACCTATTAGGGCGACGAGCGCTAGGCCGTAGAGTACGGCTCGGTCGGCGGATATCTATTCGTCGTGACCGAAGGAACCGGATGACAAAAAAATCGAGGGCCCCACCACATAAAAATGTAAAAATGGTTCGTACTCGCACTAGTAGGGAAACTCCATCCGTGGAAATTTACCATGGTTTGGCGGCGTGCAAAAATTACTATGGCTTGGCTATGCAAAAGTACCTACAAGCCCAAAACGACGTTTTATGCGGAAAATATGGCATGTGTGGACCACACGGGTAGGTGTAGGGCGCCGCTATGTATGGTCGCGTCCGATGTTCACTTACGATTGCAAACGTCCATTGGTCATGGCCCACACCTATTAGGGCGACGCTAGCGCTAGGCCGTAGAGTACGGCTCGGTCGGCGATATCTATTCGTCGTGACCGAAGGAACCGGATGACAAAAAAATCGAGGGCCCCACCACATAAAAATGTAAAAATGGTTCGTACTCGCACTAGTAGGGAAACTCCATCCGTGGAAATTTACCATGGTTTGGCGGCGTGCAAAAATTACTATGGCTTGGCTATGCAAAAGTACCTACAAGCCCAAAACGGCGTTTTATGCGGAAAATATGGCATGTGTGGACCACACGGGTAGGTGTAGGGGCGCCGCTATGTATGGTCGCGTCCGATGTTCACTTACGATTGCAAACGTCCATTGGTCACGGCCCACACCTATTAGGGCGACGAGCGCTAGGCCGTAGAGTACGGCTCGGTCGGCGATATCTATTCGTCGTGACCGAAGGAACCGGATGACAAAAAAATCGAGGGCCCCACCACATAAAAATGTAAAAATGGTTCATACTCGCACTAGTAGGGAAACTCCATCCGTGGAAATTTACCATGGTTTGGCGTGCAAAAATTACTATGGCTTGGCTATGCAAAAGTACCTACAAGCCCAAAACGACGTTTTATGCGGAAAATATGGCATGTGTGGACCACACGGGTAGGTGTAGGGCGCCGCTATGTATGGTCGCGTCCGATGTTCACTTACGATTGCAAACGTCCATTGGTCACGGCCCACACCTATTAGAGGCGACGAGCGCTAGGCCGTAGAGTACGGCTCGGTCGGCGATATCTATTCGTCGTGACCGAAGGAACCGGATGACAAAAAAATCGAGGGCCCCACCACATAAAAATGTAAAAATGGTTCGTACTCGCACTAGTAGGAAACTCCATCCGTGGAAATTTACCATGGTTTGGCAGCGTGCAAAAATTACTATGGCTTGGCTATGCAAAAGTACCTACAAGCCCAAAACGACGTTTTATGCGGAAAATATGGCATGTGTGGACCACACGGGTAGGTGTAGGGCGCCGCTATGTATGGTCGCGTCCGATGTTCACTTATGATTGCAAACGTCCATTGGTCACGGCCCACACCTATTAGGGCGACGAGCGCTAGGCCGTAGAGTACGGCTCGGTCGGCTGATATCTATTCGTCGTGACCGAAGGAACCGGATGACAAAAAAATCGAGGGCCCCACCACATAAAAATGTAAAAATGGTTCGTACTCGCACTAGTAGGAAACTCCATCCGTGGAAATTTACCATGGTTTGGCAGCGTGCAAAAATTACTATGGCTTGGCTATGCAAAAGTACCTACAAGCCCAAAACGACGTTTTATGCGGAAAATATGGCATGTGTGGACCACACGGGTAGGTGTAGGGCGCCGCTATGTATGGTCGCGTCCGATGTTCACTTACGATTGCAAACGTCCATTGGTCACGGCCCACACCTATTAGGGCGACGAGCGCTAGGCCGTAGAGTACGGCTCGGTCGGCGATATCTATTCGTCGTGACCGAAGGAACCGGATGACAAAAAAATCGAGGGCCCCACCACATAAAAATGTAAAAATGGTTCGTACTCGCACTAGTAGGAAACTCCATCCGTGGAAATTTACCATGGTTTGGCAGCGTGCAAAATTACTATGGCTTGGCTATGCAAAAGTACCTACAAGCCCAAAACGACGTTTTATGCGGAAAATATGGCATGTGTGGACCACACGGGTAGGTGTAGGGCGCCGCTATGTATGGTCGCGTCCGATGTTCACTTATGATTGCAAACGTCCATTGGTCACGGCCCACACCTATTAGAGGCGACGAGCGCTAGGCCGTAGAGTACGGCTCGGTCGAGATGATATCTATTCGTCGTGACCGAAGGAACCGGATGACAAAAAAATCGAGGGCCCCACCACATAAAAATGTAAAAATGGTTCATACTCGCACTAGTAGGGAAACTCCATCCGTGGAAATTTACCATGGTTTGGCAGCGTGCAAAAATTACTATGGCTTGGCTATGCAAAAGTACCTACAAGCCCAAAACGACGTTTTATGCGGAAAATATGGCATGTGGACCACACGGGTAGGTGTAGGGGCGCCGCTATGTATGGTCGCGTCCGATGTTCACTTACGATTGCAAACGTCCATTGGTCACGGCCCACACCTATTAGGGCGACGAGCGCTAGGCCGTAGAGTACGGCTCGGCGTGATATCTATTCGTCGTGACCGAAGGAACCGGATGACAAAAAAATCGAGGGCCCCACCACATAAAAATGTAAAAATGGTTCGTACTCGCACTAGTAGGGAAACTCCATCCGTGGAAATTTACCATGGTTTGGCAGCGTGCAAAATTACTATGGCTTGGCTATGCAAAAGTACCTACAAGCCCAAAACGACGTTTTATGCGGAAAATATGGCATGTGTGGACCACGGGTAGGTGTAGGGCGCCGCTATGTATGGTCGCGTCCGATGTTCACTTACGATTGCAAACGTCCATTGGTCACGGCCCACACCTATTAGGGCGACGAGCGCTAGGCCGTAGAGTACGGCTCGGTCGGTCGGCGGATATCTATTCGTCGTGACCGAAGGAACCAGATGACAAAAAAATCGAGGGCCCCACCACATAAAAATGTAAAAATGGTTCGTACTCGCACTAGTAGGGAAACTCCATCCGTGGAAATTTACCATGGTTTGGCAGCGTGCAAAAATTACTATGGCTTGGCTATGCAAAAGTACCTACAAGCCCAAAACGACGTTTTATGCGGAAAATATGGCATGTGTGGACCACACGGGTAGGTGTAGGGGCGCCGCTATGTATGGTCGCGTCCGATGTTCACTTACGATTACAAACGTCCATTGGTCACGGCCCACACCTATTAGGGCGACGAGCGCTAGGCCGTAGAGTACGGCTCGGTCGGATATCTATTCGTCGTGACCGAAGGAACCGAGATGACAAAAAAATCGAGGGCCCCACCACATAAAAATGTAAAAATGGTTCGTACTCGCACTAGTAGGGAAACTCCATCCGTGGAAATTTACCATGGTTTGGCAGCGTGCAAAAATTACTATGGCTTGGCTATGCAAAAGTACCTACAAGCCCAAAACGGCGTTTTATGCGGAAAATATGGCATGTGTGGACCACACGGGTAGGTGTAGGGCGCCGCTATGTATGGTCGCGTCCGATGTTCACTTACGATTGCAAACGTCCATTGGTCACGGCCCACACCTATTAGGGCGACGAGCGCTAGGCCGTAGAGTACGGCTCGGTCGGCGATGATATCTATTCGTCGTGACCGAAGGAACCGGATGACAAAAAAATCGAGGGCCCCACCACATAAAAATGTAAAAATGGTTCGTACTCGCACTAGTAGGGAAACTCCATCCGTGGAAATTTACCATGGTTTGGCAACGTGCAAAAATTACTATGGCTTGGCTATGCAAAAGTACCTACAAGCCCAAAACGACGTTTTATGCGGAAAATATGGCATGTGTGGACCACACGGGTAGGTGTAGGGCGCCGCTATGTATGGTCGCGTCCGATGTTCACTTACGATTGCAAACGTCCATTGGTCACGGCCCACACCTATTAGGGCAATGAGCGCTAGGCCGTAGAGTACGGCTCGGTCGAGATGATATCTATTCGTCGTGACCGAAGGAACCGGATGACAAAAAAATCGCCCCCGCACTTGCTCGGTCGGCGGATATCTATTCGTCATGACCGAAGGAACCGGATGACATCGAAGGGCCCCACCACATAAAAATGTAAAAATGGTTCGTACTCGCACTAGTAGGGAAACTCCATCCGTGGAAATTTACCATGGTTTGGCGGCGTGCAAAATTACTATGGCTTGGCTATGCAAAAGTACCTACAAGCCCAAAATGACGTTTTATGCGGAAAATATGGCATGTGTGGACCACACGGGTAGGTGTAGGGCGCCGCTATGTATGGTCGCGTCCGATGTTCACTTACGATTGCAAACGTCCATTGGTCACGGCCCACACCTATTAGGGCGACGAGCGCTAGGCCGTAGAGTACGGCTCGGTCGGCGGATATCTATTCGTCGTGACCGAAGGAACCGGATGACAAAAAAATCGAGGGCCCCACCACATAAAAATGTAAAAATGGTTCGTACTCGCACTAGTAGGGAAACTCCATCCGTGGAAATTTACCATGGTTTGGCGGCGTGCAAAATTACTATGGCTTGGCTATGCAAAAGTACCTACAAGCCCAAAACGACGTTTTATGCGGAAAATATGGCATGTGTGGACCACACGGGTAGGTGTAGGGCGCCGCTATGTATGGTCGCGTCCGATGTTCACTTACGATTACAAACGTCCATTGGTCACGGCCCACACCTATTAGGGCGACGAGCGCTAGGCCGTAGAGTACGGCTCGGTCGGCTGATATCTATTCGTCGTGACCGAAGGAACCGGATGACAAAAAAATCGAGGGCCCCACCACATAAAAATGTAAAAATGGTTCGTACTCGCACTAGTAGGGAAACTCCATCCGTGGAAATTTACCATGGTTTGGGCGTGCAAAATTACTATGGCTTGGCTATGCAAAAGTACCTACAAGCCCAAAACGACGTTTTATGCGGAAAATATGGCATGTGTGGACCACACGGGTAGGTGTAGGGGCGCCGCTATGTATGGTCGCGTCCGATGTTCACTTATGATTGCAAACGTCCATTGGTCACGGCCCACACCTATTAGGGCGACGAGCGCTAGGCCGTAGAGTACGGCTCGGTCGGCGATATCTATTCGTCGTGACCGAAGGAACCGGATGACAAAAAAATCGAGGGCCCCACCACATAAAAATGTAAAAATGGTTCGTACTCGCACTAGTAGGAAACTCCATCCGTGGAAATTTACCATGGTTTGGCAACGTGCAAAAATTACTATGGCTTGGCTATGCAAAAGTACCTACAAGCCCAAAACGACGTTTTATGCGGAAAATATGGCATGTGTGGACCACACGGGTAGGTGTAGGGTACTGCTATGTATGGTCGCGTCCGATGTTCACTTACGATTGCAAACGTCCATTGGTCATGGCCCACACCTATTAGGGCGACGAGCGCTAGGCCGTAGAGTACGGCTCGGTCGAGATGATATCTATTCGTCGTGACCGAAGGAACCAGATGACAAAAAAATCGAGGGCCCCACCACATAAAAATGTAAAAATGGTTCGTACTCGCACTAGTAGGGAAACTCCATCGTGGAAATTTACCATGGTTTGGCAGCGTGCAAAATTACTATGGCTTGGCTAAGCAAAAGTACCTACAAGCCCAAAACGACGTTTTATGCGGAAAATATGGCATGTGTGGACCACACGGGTAGGTGTAGGGGCGCCGCTATGTATGGTCGCGTCCGATGTTCACTTACGATTGCAAACGTCCATTGGTCACGGCCCACACCTATTAGGGCGACGAGCGCTAGGCCGTAGAGTACGGCTCGGTCGAGCTGATATCTATTCGTCGTGACCGAAGGAACCAGATGACAAAAAAATCGAGGGCCCCACCACATAAAAATGTAAAAATGGTTCGTACTCGCACTAGTAGGGAAACTCCATCCGTGGAAATTTACCATGGTTTGGCAACGTGCAAAAATTACTATGGCTTGGCTATGCAAAAGTACCTACAAGCCCAAAACGACGTTTTATGCGGAAAATATGGCATGTGTGGACCACACGGGTAGGTGTAGGGCGCCGCTATGTATGGTCGCGTCCGATGTTCACTTACGATTGCAAACGTCCATTGGTCACGGCCCACACCTATTAGGGCAATGAGCGCTAGGCCGTAGAGTACGGCTCGGTCGGCGATATCTATTCGTCGTGACCGAAGGAACCGGATGTCTTGCTCGGTCGAGCGGATATCTATTGTCATGACCGAAGGAACCGGATGACAAAAAAATCGAGGGCCCCACCACATAAAAATGTAAAAATGGTTCGTACTCGCACTAGTAGGGAAACTCCATCCGTGGAAATTTACCATGGTTTGGCGGCGTGCAAAAATTACTATGGCTTGGCTATGCAAAAGTACCTACAAGCCCAAAACGACGTTTTATGCGGAAAATATGGCATGTGTGGACCACACGGGTAGGTGTAGGGGCGCCGCTATGTATGGTCGCGTCCGATGTTCACTTATGATTGCAAACGTCCATTGGTCACGGCCCACACCTATTAGGGCGACGAGCGCTAGGCCGTAGAGTACGGCTCGGTCGGCGATATCTATTCGTCGTGACCGAAGGAACCGAGATGACAAAAAAATCGAGGGCCCCACCACATAAAAATGTAAAAATGGTTCGTACTCGCACTAGTAGGGAAACTCCATCCGTGGAAATTTACCATGGTTTGGCAGCGTGCAAAAATTACTATGGCTTGGCTATGCAAAAGTACCTACAAGCCCAAAACGACGTTTTATGCGGAAAATATGGCATGTGTGGACCACACGGGTAGGTGTAGGGCGCCGCTATGTATGGTCGCGTCCGATGTTCACTTACGATTACAAACGTCCATTGGTCACGGCCCACACCTATTAGGGCGACGAGCGCTAGGCCGTAGAGTACGGCTCGGTCGGCGATATCTATTCGTCGTGACCGAAGGAACCGAGATGACAAAAAAATCGAGGGCCCCACCACATAAAAATGTAAAAATGGTTCGTACTCGCACTAGTAGGGAAACTCCATCCGTGGAAATTTACCATGGTTTGGCAGCGTGCAAAATTACTATGGCTTGGCTAAGCAAAAGTACCTACAAGCCCAAAACGACGTTTTATGCGGAAAATATGGCATGTGTGGACCACACGGGTAGGTGTAGGGCGCCGCTATGTATGGTCGCGTCCGATGTTCACTTACGATTGCAAACGTCCATTGGTCACGGCCCACACCTATTAGGGCGACGAGCGCTAGGCCGTAGAGTACGGCTCGGTCGAGCTGATATCTATTCGTCGTGACCGAAGGAACCGGATGACAAAAAAATCGAGGGCCCCACCACATAAAAATGTAAAAATGGTTCGTACTCGCACTAGTAGGGAAACTCCATCCGTGGAAATTTACCATGGTTTGGCGGCGTGCAAAAATTACTATGGCTTGGCTATGCAAAAGTACCTACAAGCCCAAAACGACGTTTTATGCGGAAAATATGGCATGTGTGGACCACACGGGTAGGTGTAGGGGCGCCGCTATGTATGGTCGCGTCCGATGTTCACTTACGATTGCAAACGTCCATTGGTCATGGCCCACACCTATTAGGGCGACGAGCGCTAGGCCGTAGAGTACGGCTCGGTCGAGCGATATCTATTCGTCGTGACCGAAGGAACCGGATGACAAAAAAATCGAGGGCCCCACCACATAAAAATGTAAAAATGGTTCGTACTCGCACTAGTAGGGAAACTCCATCCGTGGAAATTTACCATGGTTTGGCGGCGTGCAAAATTACTATGGCTTGGCTATGCAAAAGTACCTACAAGCCCAAAACGACGTTTTATGCGGAAAATATGGCATGTGTGGACCACACGGGTAGGTGTAGGGCGCCGCTATGTATGGTCGCGTCCGATGTTCACTTACGATTGCAAACGTCCATTGGTCACGGCCCACACCTATTGGCGACGAGCGCTAGGCCGTAGAGTACGGCTCGGTCGGTGATATCTATTCGTCGTGACCGAAGGAACCGGATGACAAAAAAATCGAGGGCCCCACCACATAAAAATGTAAAAATGGTTCGTACTCGCACTAGTAGGAAACTCCATCCATGGAAATTTACCATGGTTTGGCAACGTGCAAAAATTACTATGGCTTGGCTATGCAAAAGTACCTACAAGCCCAAAACGACGTTTTATGCGGAAAATATGGCATGTGTGGACCACACGGGTAGGTGTAGGGCGCCGCTATGTATGGTCGCGTCCGATGTTCACTTACGATTGCAAATGTCCATTGGTCACGGCCCACACCTATTAGGGCAATGAGCGCTAGGCCGTAGAGTACGGCTCGGTCGAGCGATATCTATTCGTCGTGACCGAAGGAACCGGATGACAAAAAAATCGAGGGCCAAAATCGAGGGCCCCACCACATAAAAATGTAAAAATGGTTCGTACTCGCACTAGTAGGGAAACTCCATCCGTGGAAATTTACCATGGTTTGGCGGCGTGCAAAAATTACTATGGCTTGGCTATGCAAAAGTACCTACAAGCCCAAAACGACGTTTTATGCGGAAAATATGGCATGTGTGGACCACACGGGTAGGTGTAGGGGCGCCGCTATGTATGGTCGCGTCCGATGTTCACTTATGATTGCAAACGTCCATTGGTCACGGCCCACACCTATTAGGGCGACGAGCGCTAGGCCGTAGAGTACGGCTCGGTCGGCGATATCTATTCGTCGTGACCGAAGGAACCGGATGACAAAAAAATCGAGGGCCCCACCACATAAAAATGTAAAAATGGTTCGTACTCGCACTAGTAGGGAAACTCCATCCGTGGAAATTTACCATGGTTTGGCGGCGTGCAAAATTACTATGGCTTGGCTATGCAAAAGTACCTACAAGCCCAAAACGACGTTTTATGCGGAAAATATGGCATGTGTGGACCACACGGGTAGGTGTAGGGCGCCGCTATGTATGGTCGCGTCCGATGTTCACTTACGATTGCAAACGTCCATTGGTCACGGCCCACACCTATTAGGGCGACGAGCGCTAGGCCGTAAGTACGGCTCGGTCGAGTGATATCTATTCGTCGTGACCGAAGGAACCGGATGACAAAAAAATCGAGGGCCCCACCACATAAAAATGTAAAAATGGTTCGTACTCGCACTAGTAGGGAAACTCCATCCGTGGAAATTTACCATGGTTTGGCAACGTGCAAAAATTACTATGGCTTGGCTATGCAAAAGTACCTACAAGCCCAAAACGACATTTTATGCGGAAAATATGGCATGTGTGGACCACACGGGTAGGTGTAGGGGCGCCGCTATGTATGGTCGCGTCCGATGTTCACTTACGATTGCAAACGTCCATTGGTCATGGCCCACACCTATTAGGGCGACGAGCGCTAGGCCGTAGAGTACGGCTCGGTCGAGATGATATCTATTCGTCGTGACCGAAGGAACCAGATGACAAAAAAATCGAGGGCCCCACCACATAAAAATGTAAAAATGGTTCGTACTCGCACTAGTAGGGAAACTCCATCCATGGAAATTTACCATGGTTTGGCAGCGTGCAAAATTACTATGGCTTGGCTAAGCAAAAGTACCTACAAGCCCAAAACGACGTTTTATGCGGAAAATATGGCATGTGTGGACCACACGGGTAGGTGTAGGGGCGCCGCTATGTATGGTCGCGTCCGATGTTCACTTATGATTGCAAACGTCCATTGGTCACGGCCCACACCTATTAGGGCGACGAGCGCTAGGCCGTAGAGTACGGCTCGGTCGAGCTGATATCTATTCGTCGTGACCGAAGGAACCGGATGACAAAAAAATCGAGGGCCCCACCACATAAAAATGTAAAAATGGTTCGTACTCGCACTAGTAGGGAAACTCCATCCGTGGAAATTTACCATGGTTTGGCGGCGTGCAAAATTACTATGGCTTGGCTAAGCAAAAGTACCTACAAGCCCAAAACGACGTTTTATGCGGAAAATATGGCATGTGTGGACCACACGGGTAGGTGTAGGGCGCCGCTATGTATGGTCGCGTCCGATGTTCACTTATGATTGCAAACGTCCATTGGTCACGGCCCACACCTATTAGGGCGACGAGCGCTAGGCCGTAGAGTACGGCTCGGTCGAGCTGATATCTATTCGTCGTGACCGAAGGAACCGGATGACAAAAAAATCGAGGGCCCCACCACATAAAAATGTAAAAATGGTTCGTATTCGCACTAGTAGGGAAACTCCATCCGTGGAAATTTACCATGGTTTGGCAGCGTGCAAAATTACTATGGCTTGGCTATGCAAAAGTACCTACAAGCCCAAAACGACGTTTTATGCGGAAAATATGGCATGTGTGGACCACACGGGTAGGTGTAGGGGCGCCGCTATGTATGGTCGCGTCCGATGTTCACTTACGATTGAAAATGTCCATTGGTCACGGCCCACACCTATTAGGGGCAAAACTCCCATATTTGCACACACGACCATGCTGCCGCACGGTCGGTTCCAACGCATCCTATGGATCTCGGCACTGAGTCAAGCATGCCCGTACGCCATGGTTAAGGCATTTTGACACCTCTAGCCTCTCCACCACAGTGTTTGTCGCCGCTCGAGAACCTGAATGGCCCTTAACCATGGCTCCACAGCTCTAGAACTACCATATTTGCACACACGAATATGCTACCGCACAGCCGGTTCGTGCGTGTCCTACAGCTCTTGACACTAGGTCAAGCATGACCGTATGCCATGGTTAAGTCGTTTTGATGCCTCTGGCCTCACCACCACAATGTTTGTCATCACCCGAGAGCCTGAACGGCCCTTAACTACAGCTCCACGACTCCAGAACATCCATAATTGCACACACGACCGTCTTCTTGCGCACGGTCAGATCCTGTGCATCCTATGGCTCTCGGCACCGGGTCAAGCACGCCCGTACGCCATGGTTAAGCCATTTTGATGCCTCTCACCTCTCCACCATAGAGTTTTCCATCACCTAAGAGCCGAAGAGCCCTTAACCATGCCTCCACGGCTCCAAAAGCGCCATATTTGCACACTCGACCATGCTGTCGCACGGTCGGTTCCAACGCATTTTATGGCTCCCGGCTCGAGTCAAGCATGCACATGTACGCCATGGTTAAGGCATTTTGACACCTCTGGCCTCTCTACCATAGCGTTTGCCGTCACTCGAGAGCCGAACGGCACTTAACCTCGGCTCCACGGCTCCAGAACCGCCATATTTGCACACATGACTTTTGCCGCACGGCCGGTTCCTGCGCATCCTACGGCTCCTCGCACCAAGTCAAGCACACCCATGCACTATGGTTAAGGCGTTTTTGACACCGCCTCTCGACCACGGCATTTGTTGCCGCCCAAGAACCCGAATGGCCCTTAACCATGGCTCCACCGCTCTAGAACTGCCATATTTGCACACATGACTATGCTATCGCACAGCCGGTTCATACGTGTCCTACAGCTCTCGACACTAGGTCAAGCACGACCGTATGCCATGGTTAAGGCGTTTTGACACCTCTGGCCCCACCACCACAATGTTTGTCATCACCCGAGAGCCCGAACGGCCCTTAACTATAGCTCCACGACTCCAGAACATCCATAATTGCACACACGACTGTGCTGGCGCACGGCCGGATCCTGTGCATCCTACGGCTCTCGGCACTGGTTCAAGCACACCCGTACGCCATGGTTAAGCCATTTTGATGCCTCTCACCTCTCCACCATAGAGTTTTCCATCACCCGAGAGCCTGAAGGGCCCTTAACCATGGCTCCACGTCAGTAAAACTGCCACATTTGCACACACGACCATGCTGCCGCATGGTCGGTTCCTATGCGTCCTACGGCTCCCGGCGAGTCAAGCAAGCCCGTACGCCATGGTTAAGGCATTTTGACACCTCGGCCTCTCTACCATAGCGTTTGTCATCTCTCGAGCCTGAACGGCCCTTAACCTCGGCTCCACGGCTCCCCGAAGCGCCATATTTGCACACACGACTTTGCTGCCGCACGGCCGGTTCCTATGCGTCCTACGGCTCCTCGCACCAAGTCAAGCACGCCCATGCACCTTGGTTAAGGCGTTTTAACACCTTTGGCCTCTCCACCACAGCGTTTATTACCGCCCAAGAACCCGATTGGCCCTTAACCATGGCTCCACGGCTCTAGAAGCGCCATATTTGCACACACGACTATGCTACCACACAGCCAGTTCCTGCATGTCCTATAGCTCTCGACACTAGGTCAAGCACGACCGTATGCCATGGTTAAGGCGTTTTGACGCCTGCGGCCTCGCCACCACAATATTTGTCATCACCCGAGAGCCCGAACGGCCCTTAACTATAGCTCCACGACTCGGAGAACATCCATAATTGCACACACGGCGTGCCGCCGCACGGCCGGATCTGTGCATCCTACGGCTCTCGGCACCGGGTCAAGCACGCCCGCACGCCATGGTTAAGCCATTTGATGCCTCTCACCTCTCCACCATAGAGTTTTCATCACTCGAGAGCCCGAAGGGCCCTTAACCACGGCTCCACGGCCGCAAAAGCGCCATATTTGCACACACGACCAAGCTGCCGCACGGTCGGTTCCAACGCATCCTATGGCTCTCGGCACTTTGAGTCAAGCATGCCCGTATGCCATGGTTAAGGCATTTTGGCACCTCGGCCTCTCTACCATAGCATTTGCCATTGCTTGAGAGCCGAACGGCCCTTAACCTTGGCTCCACGGCTCCGAAGCGCCATATTTGCACACACGACCATGTTGCCGCATGGTCGGTTCCAACGCATCCTATGGCTCCTGCACTTTGAGTCAAGCATGCCCGTACGCCATGGTTAAGGCATTTTGACACCTCTAGCCTCTCCACCATAGCGTTTGTTGCTGCTCGAGAACACGAATGGCCCTTAACCATGGCTCCACGGCTCTAGAAGCTGCCATATTTGCACACACGAATATGCTACCGCACATGCCGGTTCGTGCGTGTGCTACGGCTCTTGACACTAGGTCAAGCATGACCGTATGCCGGGGTTAAGGTGTTTTGATGCCTACGGCCTCACCACCACAATGTTTGTCATCACCCGAGAGCCCGAACGGCACTTAACTACAGCTCCACGACTCCGAACATCCATAATTGCACACACGACTTGTCTTTGCCGCACGGTCGGATCCGTGCATCCTATGGCTCTCGGCACCGGGTCAAGCACGCACGTATGCCATGGTTAAGCCATTTTGATGCCTCTCACCTCTCCACCATAGAGTTTTCCATCACCGAGAGCCTGAAGGGCCCTTAACCATGCCTCAATGGCTCCAAAACTGCCATATTTGCACACTCGACCATGCTGCCGCACGGTCGGTTCCAACGCATTTTATGGCTCCGGCTCACGAGTCAAGCATGCACATACGCCATGGTTAAGGCATTTTGACACCTCTAGTCTCTCTACCATAGCGTTTGCCATCACTCGAGAGCCCGAACGGCACTTAACCTCGGCTCCACGGCTAAGAACCGCCATATTTGCACACACGACTTTCTTTGCCGCACGGCCGGTTCCTGCGCATCCTACGGCTCCTCGCACCAAGTCAAGCACGCCCATGCACTATGGTTAAGGCGTTTTGACACTGCTAGCCTCTCTACCACAGCATTTGTTGCCGCCCAAGAACCCGAATGGCCCTTAACCATGGCTCCACCGCTCTAGAACTGCCATATTTGCACACACGACTATGCTACCGCACGGGACCCGGTTCCTACGTGTCCTACTGCTCGACACTAGGCCAAGCACGACCGTATGCCATGGTTAAGGCGTTTTGACACCTCCGGCCCCACCACCACAATGTTTGTCATCACCCGAGAGCCCGAACGGCCCTTAACTATAGCTCCACGACTCCAGAACATCCATAATTGCACACACGATTGTGTCTTGGCGCACGGCCGGATCCCGTGCATCCTACGGCTCTCGGCACCGGTTCAAGCACACCCGTACGCCATGGTTAAGCCATTTCAATGCCTCTCACCTCTCCACCATAGAGTTTTCCATCACACGAGAGCACGAAGGGCCCTTAACCATGGCTCCATGGCAGTAAAGCTGCCACATTTGCACACACGACCATGCTGCCGCATGGTCGGTTCTGCGTCCTATGGCTCCTGGCACCGAGTCAAGCATGCCCGTACGCCATGGTTAAGGCATTTTGACACCTCGGCCTCTCTACCATAGCGTTTGTCGTCGCTCGAGAGCCGAACGGCCCTTAACCTCGGCTCCACGGCTCCGAGAACGCCATATTTGCACACACACTTTTCTTTGCCGCCGCACGGCCGGTTCCTATGCGTCCTACGGCTCCTCGCGCCAAGTCAAGCACGCCCATGCACCATGGTTAAGGCGTTTTAACACCTTTGGCCTCTCCACCAGAGCGTTTATTACCGCCCGAGAACCCGAATGGCCCTTAACCATGGCTCTGTTGGGAATATGCCCTAGAGGTAATCATAGAGATGATGATATTCCGCTTGTATCC
This sequence comes from Themeda triandra, assembly GCA_018135685.1. Classification (NCBI taxonomy): domain Eukaryota; kingdom Viridiplantae; phylum Streptophyta; class Magnoliopsida; order Poales; family Poaceae; genus Themeda; species Themeda triandra. Next base: position 18,059 of record JAENPR010002838.1, read on the forward strand.
ATGATATGTAGAATGTGTCCATTGAATATCCATTAAAGACAACTTGTATTGATTGGCAATTATGTGAATTGTTTGTGGAACTCTTTTACTTGTATGGTTATTCTATATTCGTCCTGGTTGGAGTTCATGTGAGGACACACATGAATATTAGACTAGCACATTATTAGTTGATGACTATGTTTCACAAGTCATGGACATGGAGATGTCGAACTAATAATGTGGGCACATGTATGACATGTAGGTGGTGACGCGACATGAGATTGTCTCTATACACATCATATATGTTATGTCCTTCGACCGAGATTGTTGTATGTGCTCAAGATGTGTATCGACTTGCTTAGGGACCGACAAACGCTACTCCGTTCTTGGGTAGTTATAAAGGATGTCTTCGGGTTTGTCGAGAAGCATCTTTGTGAGACATAGACAATCAAGATGGGACTTGCCCCTCTCACGAGGAGAGTGATATCACTGGATCACTCAAGTGATTGGATCAACAAATGCATGGCCGTGCTTGGGTTAAGTATTAACCCACGAGTTGAACCAAATATCATGAGGCAAGGGAGTAACTCGTATGTGGTCGTAGTGGTTCGTCGATATGATCATTTGCATGCACATAGGAGTTGTCACGCCTTGCTAGAGGCCGTATCGGCTATTGGGCGAATAGGAGTATTCGGCCCATGTCTATGTGTGCGTGAACCCATAGGGTCGCACGCTTAAGGGGCTGGAAGCCTAATTCGGGTTGGACCCGAATTAGACAAGGCTTAAGGTTTCTAATGGGCCTCCAACTCGGGGGCACATGAGAGACGCCTATATAAGTAGAGGGGAGGGGCGCGGCCAAACCTAATCCACGCCTTTGGCAGCCGCCGTCACCCTCCACGCTCTCGCCTTCGCTCCTCGCGGACCTAGCGTACGGAGGCGCATCGCTTCTCCTCGTACGTGTGTGACACCTCGGAGGTGCTGCATACGGAGCACGAGGACGAACCGCACGAACCGCAAGTGGTGGGAGGAGTTGCTGGATGACCACGCAACTGCACGGCACTGCTGCGGCGTGTTCGACTACATCGAGTCGTCTTCCTGCATCTGCGCGTCTAGTGGTAATCCCGTAACCTGTAACTAGCGGTAGATCTGGGCGATGAGGTAGAAAAGTTTTTGTTTTCGGCTAGCGTAGCACCCTCATAACCCTACGGTGGCATCGGAGCTCTATCTTTGCGTTGTTATAGGTTCGGATGTCGCATATGTGATATGCGCGGTTTTAGATGAGTCTCGATCTTGGTTCATGATCTTGCCACGTTGGTCTTGTAACGATCTACTCGTACCGGTCGGAATTCCGCCATCCGAGTTAAGTGATACATGTAAATCCAATCACGGCGAGTTAGAGATCAATCAGATTCATCGAATTGAACCCTAGGTCAAGTGTCGAGCGCATGTGATGCGCGGCGGTGGCAGGTGGATCAGCCACCGGGCGCCGGTTGCCGAGAAAAGTTACGTTCGTAAAACAGTAGTAACTTTTTAACCGTAACTCGGATCGAGACGATTCTTAAACGAAAGTTGTAGAGAAAAAAATTTTACATCCACCCCAAACTACTTGTCGGTTTGGCCCGAGCTAGATTTGCGAAAAACGGCTTGGAAGATAGAGTTTTTCGCGATTTACTTTTTGTAGTCGGAATCGGTTACCTCTGTTTGCGGGTTTTGATGACTGGTATAGCCCTTATATGTATGTGATGCATGTATGTAATTAAATCATGGCTTGCACGTCATGAGGATGACAATATGGGCTGGAGCCACATAGATATTGTCAAAATTATTGTAATGGCTTGCGTGCCAATCTGTGATGATACTATCGCGACTTTGTAATTTTAATTCACTAGCTTCGGCGTTAGTGATAGTTAGTAATGGCGGATTCATCACTCAAGGATGGCATACATGGATCGTGGAGATGGAGATCACCATGATGAGCAGTTGATGAGATGGAGATCTCGAAAAGAACAATGGGCTATACCAAGTCATATACGTGTTTATGCCGTTCTTACCATGTTCTACTTTCACATGCTATAATGTTTTTGTCTACATTCGTGCGGTAGTGAAGTAGAACGATCCTCAGTAATGTTTAAGTTTGTGCTCCCCAAACCTTGCCTTGTCGCTTTCTTGTACAATCGATGGTGGGTCTATGAAATTAGGGTGCCATCGATTTTCCTTGACTAGACAGGTTCGTATCGGATACTTAACGAAGGTTTGGTTGCTTAAACAAGGTCATCCTAACGGTTAGGGACCTTGGAGCATGAGAAGTTGGTAACCCAAGCATAGAGATGCTATCCAACAACAAGAGTCATATGCGATATGATTAGCAAAGAGTTGCTTACCGATCTATCATGTCTTCTAGCGGTGATGCTAAAGCTCACTAGTCGACTTGCTAGTTGTGGGTCTTGAATCACTAAGTTTCAATCGAGGGATATTGATTTTAGTGGGAGTAGATCATATTTGATATTATTTACTCTATCATGGATATTTTGTCTTAGTATTTTTCATTACTTTTGTTGTAGATTAAATGGCGTCTTCTAAGCAACCATTTACTTTGCGTTCGATTCTTGAGAAAGATAAGTTGAATGGAACAAATTATGCGGATTGGATCCGCAATGGAGAATTGTTCTCGGGTGAGAAAAAGGAGGAATATCTAGACACCCCCTTACCAGATGAGCCTGCTGATGATGCATCTGCTGCTGTGAAAAATGCTTACAAGAAAGCATGTGATGCTGATCTTGAAATAAGCTGCCTTATGCTTGCATGTATGGAATCCGATCTGCAGATGCAGTTCGATAACAATCACTCAGCGAACGATATGATCGTGGCGCTTGAGGATATGTTCCAAACTCAAGCTAGGACTGAAAGGTTCAATGTTTCTAAGGCGCTTGCTGAAACCAAGCTAGCAGAGGGTGCAGCTGTTGGGCCACACGTAATCAAGATGGTTGGTTACACTCAGAGGTTGGAGAAGCTAGGCTTCCCAATTGGCCCAGAGTTGGCTACTGATTTCATTCTCTCGTCTCTGCCGCCTAGCTATGGGAACTTCATTGCGAACTACCATATGCATGGGGCAGAGAGGGGCTTGAATGAGTTGTGTGGCATCGAAAACAGCGGTGACATTAAGAAGCGGAGTCGGTGGCCAAGTGTTGGCAGTCGAGAACAAGCCCTAACTTTAAGAGAAAGAAGGGTTTGGGGGAAGAAAAAGGGCAAGGCTAAAGATGAGATCTCCAAGCCATCTCCGCCCGCCCCCAAAGCTGGACCACCGGCGATGCTAAATGTTTTCATTGTGGTAAGAATGGTCACTGGAAGAGAAAGCGCAAGGTTTGTACTTGGCGTCCTTAGAGAAGGACGGCGGTAGTAAAGTACTCCCGCTCATACGCTTGTTGTTTATGTTACGGACATCTTCCTCACTAACTCTTATATCAATTCTTGGGTATTTGATACCGGATCGGTTGCTCATATTTGCAATACGATGCGGGGAATGATAAGAAGTAGAAGCGTGAAGAAAGGAGAGGTTGATTTCCGCGTGGGCAACAATGCAAGAGTTCTTTGCGTTGAACGTCGGGACGATGCAACTTCACTGCCGTCGGGATTTGTCATGGAATTGAATAATTGTTATTTTGTTCCTAGTCTAAGTCGAAACATTGTGTCACCTTCATGTTTGATGAAGGATGGTTATTCATTTGCGAGTAAAGACAATGGTTGTGTTATCTCGAAGAATGATATGTTTGTGGCTCTTGTATCCATTGTGAATGGATTATTTATTTTAAATCTTGATGATGCACCTGTACGTAATGTTAATGCTAAAAGGCCTCGGCTTAATGAGTTAAGTCCTACATATATGTGGCATTGTCGTTTGGGTCATATAAGTGAAAATCGCATGAAGAGGCTCCATGATGATGGACTTCTAACTTCGTTTGATTTTGAATCTTACGAGACATGTGAGGCTTGCCTTTTAGGCAAGATGACCAAGACGTCTTTCTCGGGTTTTCACGAGAGAGCGTCGACTTATTGGAACTAGTACATAGTGATGTATGTGGACCAATGAGCACGGCTAGAGGCGGTTTTCAATACTTCATAACTTTTTACGATGACTTTAGTAGATATGGCTATGTCTACCTAATGAAGCATAAGTCTGAAACATTTGAAAAGTTCAAAGAATTTCAGAATGAAGTAGAGAACCAACGTGGCAAGAAAATTAAGGCCTTGCGATCTGATCGTGGAGGCGAATATTTGAGTCATGAGTTTAGCAATCATCTTAAGAGTTGCGGAATTGTTCCACAGCTTACGCCACCTGGAACGCCACAGAGAAATGGCATGTCTGAGCGGCGTAATCGGACTTTGTTGGACATGGTTCGGTCTATGATGAGCCAATCGGACCTACCTTTATCATTTTGGGGATATGCTCTAGAAACAGCCGCTTTCACATTGAATAGAGTACCATCTAAGTCCGTAGTTAAGACACCATATGAGATATGGAGTGGGAAGAGTCCTAGTTTGTCTTTTCTAAAAATTTGGGGTTGTGAGGTTTATGTCAAACGGCTTATATCAGATAAGCTAACACCCAAATCAGACAAGTGTTTTTTCGTGGGATATCCAAAGGAAACTTTAGGATATTACTTCTACAACTGCTCAGAGGGCAAAGTGTTTGTTGCTCGAAACGGTGTTTTCTTAGAGAAAGAGTTTCTCAAAAGAGAGAAGAGTGGACAAAAGGTGTATCTTGAAGAAGTTCAAGATGAGCCAGTTGAGAAGGACTCTACGAGTGATGCTAATGTAGCAGAACAAGTTGAGATGCCCGTGGCCACTGAAACACCTCCACAACCACGAAGATCAGCAAGACTTCGCGAATTGCATGGGGATCTATTATTGTTGGACGATGACGAACCTGCAACATACGCAGAAGCTATGATGGACTCAGATTCCGAGCAATGGCGAGTGCCATGAGATGCGAGATAGATTCCATGGGAAATAATCAAGTTTGGAACTTGGTTGACCCGCTGATGGTGTTAGACCCATCGAGTGCAAATGGATCTATAAAAAGAAGCAAGATATGGACGGAAATGTTCACATCTATAAAGCTCGACTTGTCGCAAAGGGTTTTTCGGCAAGTTCAAGGAATTGACTACGACGAGACATTCTCTCCAGTAGCGATGCTTAAATCTATCCGGATCATTCTAGCAATAGCTGCCTATTTCGATTATGAAATTTGGCAGATGGATGTTAAAACAGCCTTTCTAAATGGAAATTTGGAAGAGGACGTGTATATGATACGGCCGAAGGTTTTGTTGATCCAAATAATCTGGAAAAATATGCATGCTTAAGAAATCTATTTATGGGTTAAAGCAAGCATCTCGGAGTTGGAACATTCGTTTTGATGAGGTTGTCAAAGGGTTTGGCTTCCGTCGAATGAAGAAGAGCCTTGTGTTTACCAAAAGGCTAGTGGGGAGCGCTGTTGTATTTCTAATCTTGTATGTGGATGACATACTATTGATTGGGAATGACATTCCTATGTTGCAATGTAAAGACTTCTTGAATAATAGTTTTTTCTATGAAGGATTTGGGAGATGCAGCATACATCTTGGGCATTAAGATCTATAGAGATAGATCGAAAAGGCTAATAGGATTATGCCAAGATACATATATTGACAAGGTGTTGAAACGGTTCAACATGGAGCAATCCAAGAAAGGGTTCTTGCCTATGTCACATGGTATGCGCTTTAGCGACAAACAATGTCCTTCATCGGATGAAGAGCGCAACGCATGAGTAAGGTTCCATATGCTTGGCAGTCGGTTCCATCATGAATGCCATGATATGTACTCGCCCAGATGTCTCATATGCTCTAAGTGTTGCGAGCAGGTACCAAGGCAATCTGGTGAGAGTCACTGGACGCTTGGTTAAAAACATCCTTAAGTACTTGAGAAGAACTAAGGATGAGTTCGATCTATGGAGGTGAGGAAGAGCTTGTTGTAAATGGTTACACCGATGCTAGCTTCCAAACGATGTAGATGATTCACAATCTCAATCGGGTTTCGTGTTCACGGTAAATGGTGGTGCAGTAGTGGAAAAGTTCCAAGCGAGGAGATAGTGTCCGATTCTACAACAGAAGCCGAGTACATTGCGGCTTCGGAAGCTGCAAAGGAAGGTGTTTGGATGAGGCATTTCCTCATTGATCTTGGTGTGTTTCCTAATGCGGCTAGCCCATTGAATCTACATTGTGATAATAATGGGGCGATAGCGCAGGCTAAGGAGCCAAGGAATCACCAGAAGAACAAACATGTACAGCGGAAATTTCACCTCATTCGACAGTTCATCAGTGAAGGTGAAATTAAAATGTGCAAAATACATACGGATTTGAATGTAGTAGATCCGTTGACAAAGGCTCTTCCACAGCCTAAGCATGAGGCGCACATAAGGTCTATGGGGATTAGACATATTAGAGATTAACTCTAGTGCAAGTGGGAGACTATTTGGGAATATGCCCTAGAGGTAATCATAGAGATGATGATATTTCGCTTGTATCCATGATATGTAGAATGTGTCCATTGAATATCAATTAAAGACAACTTGTATTGATTGGCAATTATGTGAATTGTTTGTGGAACTCTTTTACTTGTATGGTTATTCTATATTCGTCCCTGGTTGGAGTTCATGTGAGGACACACATGAATATTAGACTAGCACATTATTAGTTGATGACTATGTTTCACAAGTCATGGATATGGAGATGTCGAACTAATAATGTGGGCACATGTATGACATGTAGGCTGGACTGACCCGACATGAGATTGTCTCTATACACATCATATACGTTATGTCCTTCGACCTGAGATTGTTGTATGTGCTCAAGATGTGTATCGACTTGCTTAGGGACTGACAAACGCTACTCCGTTACTGGGTAGTTATAAAGGATGTCTTCGGGTTTGTCGAGAAGCATCTTTGTGAGACATAGACAATCAAGATGGGACTTGCCCCTCTCGAGGAGAGTGATATCCTGGATCACTCAAGTGATTGGATCAACAAATGCATGGCCATGCTTGGGTTAAGTGTTAACCCACGAGTTGAACCAAATATCATGAGGCAAGGGAGTAACTCGTATGTGGTCGTAGTGGTTCGTCTGATATGATCATTTGCGTGCACATAGGAGTTGTCACGCCTTGCTAGAGGCCGCTGTCAGCTATTGGGCAAATAGGAGTATTCGGCCCATGTCTATGTGTGCGTGAACCCATAGGGTCGCACGCTTAAGGGGCTGGAAGCCTAATTCGGGTTGGACCCAAATTAGACAAGGCTTAGGGTTTCTAATGGGCCTCCAACTCGGGGGCACATGAGAGACGCCTATATAAGTAGAGGGGAGGGGCGCGGCCAAACCTAATCCACGCCTTTGGCAGCCGTCGTCGCCCTCCACGCTCTCGCCTTCGCTCGTCGCGGACCTAGCAGTCCGGAGGCGCATCGCTTCTCCCTCGTACGTGTGTGACACCTCGGAGGTGCTGCATCTGGAGCACAAGGACGAACCGCACGAACCGCAAGTGGTGGGAGGAGTTGCTGGATGACCACGCAACTGCACGGCACTGCTGCGACGCATTCGACTACATCGAGTCGTCTTCCGCTGCATTTGCGCGTCTAGTGGTAATCCCGTAACTTTGTAACTAGCGGTAGATCCCGGGCGTCGGGGTAGAAAAAGTTTTGTTTACGGCTAGCGTAGCACCCTCATAACCCTACGGGCTCCGGCTCTAGAGCTGCCATATTTGCACACACGACTATGCTGCCGCGGCCGGTTCCTGCATGTCCTATAGCTCTCGACACTAGGTCAAGCACGACCGTATGCCATGGTTAAGGCATTTTGACGCCCCGGCCTCACCACCACAATATTTGTCATCACCGAGAGCCCGAACGGCCCTTAACTATAGCTCACGACACTAGAACATCCATAATTGCACACACGACTGTCTTTGCCGCACAGCCGGATCTGTGCATCCTACGGCTCTCGGCACCGGGTCAAGCATGCTCATACGCTATGGTTAAGCCATTTGGATGCCTCTCACCTCTCCACCATAGAGTTTTCATCACCCGAGAGCCCTGAAGGACCCTTAACCACAGCTCCACGGCTGCAAACTGCCATATTTGCACACACGACCATGCCGCCGCACGGTCGGTTCCAACGCATCCTATGGCTCTCGGCCTTTGAGTCAAGCATGCCCGTACGCCATGGTTAAGGCATTTTGACACCCTCGGCCTCTCTACCATAGCGTTTGCCATCGCTCGAGCACGAATGGCCCTTAACCTTGGCTCCACGGCTCAGAAGCTGCCATATTTGCACACACGACCATGCTTTGCCGCACGGTCGGTTCAACGCATCCTATGGCTCCTGGCACTGAGTCAAGCATGCCCGTACGCCATGGTTAAGGCATTTTTTCACCTATAGCCTCTCCACCACAGCGTTTGTTGCCGCCTGAGAACCTGAATGGCCCTTAACCATGGCTCCACAGCTCTAGAACTGCCGTATTTGCACACACGAATATGCTACCGCACAGCCAGTTCGTGCGTGTCCTACAGCTCTTGACACTAGGTCAAGCATGACCGTATGCCATGGTTAAGGCATTTTGACGCCTCTGGCCTCACCACCACAATGTTTGTCATCACCCAAGAGCCTGAACGGCCCTTAACTACAGCTCCACGACTCGAACATCCATAATTGCACACACGACTGTCTTTGCCGCATGGTCGGATCTGTGCATCCTATGGCTCTCGGCACCGGGTCAAGCACGCTTGTACGCCATGGTTAAGCCATTTTGATGCCTCTCACCTCTCCACCATAGAGTTTTCCATCACCGAGAGCCTAAGGGCCCTTAACCATGCCTCCACGGCTCCAAAACTGCCATATTTGCACACTCGACCATGCTGCCGCACGGTCGGTTCCAACGCATTTTATGGCTCCTGGCTCTGAGTCAAGCATGCCTGTATGCCATGGTTAAGGCATTTTGACACCTCTGGCCTCTCTACCATAGCGTTTGTCGTCACTCGAGAGCCTGAACGGCACTTAACCTCGGCTCCATGGCTCGGCGCCATATTTGCACACACGACTTTGCTGCCGCACGGCCCGGTTCCTGCGCATCCTACGGCTCCTCGCACCAAGTCAAGCACGCCCATGCACTATGGTTAAGGCGTTTTGACACTGCTGGCCTCTAGACCACAGCATTTGTTGCCGCCCAAGAACCCGAATGGCCGTTAACCATGGCTCCACCGCTCTAGAACTGCGATATTTGCACACACGACTATGCTACCGCACAGCCGGTTCCTACGTGTCCTACAGCTCTCGACACTAGGTCAAGCACGATCGTATGCCATGGTTAAGGCGTTTTGACACCTCTGGCCCCACCACCGCAATGTTTGTCATCAGCCGAGAGCTCGAACGGCCCTTAACTATAGCTCCACGACTCGAACATCCATAATTGCACACACACGTGTCGGGGCGCACGGCCGGATCTGTGCATCCTACGGCTCTCGGCACCGGTTCAAGCACGCCCGTACGCCATGGTTAAGACATTTTGATGCCTCTCACCTCTCCACCATAGAGTTTTCCATCACCGAGAGCCCGAAGGGCCCTTAACCATGCCTCCACGGCTCCAAAAGCGCCATATTTGCACACTCGACCATGCTGCCGTACGGTCGGTTCCAACGCATTTTTATGGCTCCGGCTCTGAGTCAAGCATGCATGTACGCCATGGTTAAGGCATTTTGACACCTTTGGCCTCTCTACCATAGCATTTGCCGTCACTTGAGAGCACGAACGGCACTTAACCTCGGCTCCACGGCTCCCGAAGCCATATTTGCACATACGACTTTCTTTGCCCGCACGGCCGGTTCCTGCGCATCCTACGGCTCCTCGCACCAAGTCAAGCACGCCCATGCACTATGGTTAAGGCGTTTTGACACCGCTGGCCTCTCGACCATAGCATTTGTTACCGCCCAAGATCCCGAATTGCCCTTAACCATGGCTCCACCGCTCTAGAACTGCCATATTTGCACAGACGACTATGCTACCGCACAGCCGGTTCCTACGTGTCCTACAGCTCTCGACACTAGGTCAAGCATGACCGTATGCCATGGTTAATGCATTTTGACACCTCTGGCCCCACCACCACAATGTTTGTCATCACCCGAGAGCCCAAACGTCCCTTAACTATAGCTCCACGACTCCAGAACATCCATAATTGCACACACGACTGTGCTGGCGCACGGCCGAATCCTGTGCATTCTACGGCTCTCGGCACCGGTTCAAGCACACCCGTACACCATGGTTAAGCCATTTTGATGCCTCTCACCTCTCCACCATAGGGTTTTCCATCACCCGAGAGCCTGAAGGGCCCTTAACCATGGCTCCACGGCAGTAAAACTGCCACATTTGCACACACGACCATGCTGCCGCACGGTCGGTTCCAACGTGTCCTATGGCTCCCGGCACTGAGTCAAGCAAGCCCATACGCCATGGTTAAGGCATTTTGACACCTCTGGCCTCTCTACCATAGCATTTGTCGTCGCTCGAGAGCCTGAACGGCCCTTAACCTCGGCTCCACGGCTCGAGCGCTATATTTGCACACACGACTTTGCCCGCCGGCGACGGTTCCTATGCGTCCTACGGCTCCTCGCACCAAGTCAAGCACGCCCATGCACCATGGTTAAGGTGTTTTAACACCTTTGGCCTCTCCACCACAGCATTTATTACCACGGAGAACCCGAATGGCCCTTAACCATGGCTCCACAGCTCTAGAACTGCCATATTTGCACACACGACTATGCTACCGCACAGCCAGTTCCTGCATGTCCTATAGCTCTCGACACTAGGTCAAGCACGACCGTATGCCATGGTTAAGGCGTTTTGACGCCTCTGGCCTCACCACCACAATATTTGTCATCACCGAGAGCCCGAACGGCCCTTGACTATAGCTCCACGACTCCGAACATCCATAATTGCACACACGTGCTGCCGCCGCCCGGATCTGTGCATCCTACGGCTCTCGGCACCGGGTCAAGCACGCCCGTACGCCATGGTTAAGCCATTTTGATGCCTCTCACCTCTCCACCATAGAGTTTTTCATCACGAGAGCACGAAGGGCCCTTAACCACGGCTCACGGCCGCAAAAGCGCCATATTTGCACACACGACCATTTGCCCGCACGGTCGGTTCCAACGCATCCTATGGCTCTCGACCTGAGTCAAGCATGCCCGTACGCCATGGTTAAGGCATTTTGACATCTCTGGCCTCTCTACCATAGTGTTTGCCATCGCTCGAGAGCTGAATGGCCCTTAACCTTGGCTCCACGGCTCTAGAAGCGCCATATTTGCACACACGACCATCTTGCCCTTGCACGGTCGGGTTCAACGCATCCTATGGCTCCTAGCACTGAGTCAAGCATGCCCGTACGCCATGGTTAAGGCATTTTGACACCTCTAGCCTCTCCACCACAGCGTTTGTTGCCGCCTGAGAATCTGAATGGCCCTTAACCATGGCTCCATAGCTCTAGAACTGCCATATTTGCACACACGAATATGCTACCGCCTGCCAGGTTCATTCGTGTCCTACGGCTCTTGACACTAGGTCAAGCATGACCGTATGCCATGGTTAAGGCGTTTGATGCCTCCCGGCCTCACCACCACAATGTTTGTCATCACCCGAGAGCCTGAACGGCCCTTAACTACAGCTCCACGACTCCAGAACATCCATAATTGCACACACGACCGTTGTCTTTGCCGCACGGTCCGGATCTGTGCATCCTATGGCTCTCGGCACCGGTTAAGCACGCCCTGTACGCCATGGTTAAGCCATTTTGATGCCTCTCACCTCTCCACCATAGAATTTTCCATCACCTGAGAGCCTGAAGGGCCCTTAACCATGCCTCCATGGCTCCAAAACTGCCATATTTGCACACTCGACCATCTTTGCCCCGCACGGTCGGTTCCAACGCATTTTATGGCTCCCGACTCTGAGTCAAGCATGCGTGCGCCATGGTTAAGGCATTTTGACACCTCTGGCCTCTACCATAGCGTTTGTCGTCACTCGAGAGCCTGAACGGCACTTAACCTCGGCTCCACGGCTCCAGAACTGCCATATTTGCACACACGACTTTGCTGCCGCACGGCCGGTTCCTGCGCATCCTACGGCTCCTCGCACCAAGTCAAGCACGCCCATGCACTATGGTTAAGGCATTTTGACACCACTGGCCTCTCGACCACAGCATTTGTTGCCGCCCAAGAACCCGAATGGCCCTTAACCATGGCTCCACCGCTCTAGAACTGCCATATTTGCACACACGACTATGCTACCGCACAGCCGGTTCCTACGTGTCCTACAGCTCTTGACACTAGGTCAAGCACGACTGTATGCCATGGTTAAGGCAGCCCCACCACCACAATGTTTGTCATCACCCAAGAGCCCGAACGGCCCTTAACTATAGCTCCACGACTCCAGAACATCCATAATTGCACACACGACTGTGCTGGCGCACGGCCGAATCCTGTGCATCCTACGGCTCTCAGCACCGGTTCAAGCACACCCGTACGCCATGGTTAAGCCATTTTGATGCCTCTCACCTCTCCACCATAGAGTTTTCCATCACCCGAGAGCCTGAAGGGCTCTTAACCATGGCTCCACGGCAGTAAAACTGCCACATTTGCACACACGACCATGCCGCCTCATGGTCGGTTCCAACGCGATCCTATGGCTCCCGGCCTTTGAGTCAAGCAAGCCCGTACGCCATGGTTAAGGCATTTTGACACCTCTAGCCTCTCTACCATAGCGTTTGTCGTCGCTCGAGAGCCCGAACGGCCCTTAACCTCGGCTCCATGGCTCCGGAACCGCCATATTTGCACACACTTTCTTTGCCGCCGCACGGCCGGTTCCTATGCGTCCTACGGCTCCTCGCACCAAGTCAAGCACGCCCATGCACCATGGTTAAGGCGTTTTAACACCTTTGGCCTCTCCACCACAGCGTTTATTACCGCCCGAGAACCCGAATGTCCCTTAACCATGGCTCCACAACTCTAGAACTGCCATATTTGCACACAAGACTATGCTACCCACTGACCAGCCTGCATGTCCTATAGCTCTCGACACTAGGTCAAGCACAACCGTATGCCATGGTTAAGGCATTTTGACGCCTCTGGCCTCACCACCACAATATTTGTGATCACCCGAGAGCCCGAAAGGCGATTAACTATAGCACCACGACTCCAGAACATCCATAATTGCACACACGACTGTGCTGCCGCACAGCCGGATCCTGTGCATCCTACGGCTCTCGGCACCGGTCAAGCACGCCCGTACGCCATGGTTAAGCCATTTTGATGCCTCTCACTTCTCCACCATAGAGTTTTTCATCACCCGAGAGCCAGAAGGGCCCTTAACCATAGCTCCACGGCTGCAAAACTGCCATATTTGCACATACGACCATGCTGCCGCACGGTCGGTTCCAACGCATCCTATGGCTCTCGGCACTGAGTCAAGCATGCCCGTACGCCATGGTTAAGGCATTTTGACACCTCTAGCCTCTCCACCATAGCGTTTGTTGCCGCCTGAGAACCTGAATGGCCCTTAACCATGGCTCCATAGCTCTAGAACTGCCATATTTGCACACACGAATATGCTACCGCACAGCCGGTTCGTGCGTGTCCTACAGCTCTTGACACTAGGTCAAGCATGACCGTATGCCATGGTTAAGGCGTTTTGATGCCTCTGGCCTTACCACCACAATGTTTGTCATCACCCGAGAGCCTGAACGGCCCTTAACTACAGCTCCACGACTCCAGAACATCCATAATTGCACACACGGCGTGCCGCCGCACGGCCGGATCCGTGCATCCTATGGCTCTCGGCACCGGGTCAAGCACGCATGTACGCCATGGTTAAGCCATTTTGATGCCTCTCACCTCTCAACCATAGAGTTTTCCATCACCCGAGAGCCCGAAGGGCCCTTAACCATGCCTCCACGGCTCCAAAACTGCCATATTTGCACACTCGACCATGCTGCCGCACGGTCGGTTCCAACGCATTTTATGGCTCCCGGCTCTGAGTCAAGCATGCCTGTACGCCATGGTTAAGGCATTTTGACACCTCTGGCCTCTCTACCATAGCGTTTGCCGTCACTCGAGAGCCTGAACGGCACTTAACCTCGGCTCCACGGCTCCAGAACTGCCATATTTGCACACACGACTTTGCTGCCGCACGGCCGGTTCCTGCGCATCCTATGGCTCCTCGCACCAAGTCAAGCACGCCCATGCACTATGGTTAAGGCGTTTTGACACCGCTGGCCTCTCGACCACAGCATTTGTTGCCGCCCAAGAATCTGAATGGCCCTTAACCATGGCTCCACCGCTCTAGAACTGCCGTATTTGCACACACGACTATGCTACCACACAGCCGGTTCCTACGTGTCCTACAGCTCTCGACACTAGGTCAAGCACGACCGTATGAAATGGTTAAGGCATTTTGATGCCTCTGGCCTCACCACCACAATATTTGTCATCACCCGAGAGCCCGAACGGCCCTTAACTATAGCTCCACGACTCCAGAACATCCATAATTGCACACACGTGCCGCCGCGCATGACTCGGATCCCGTGCATCCTACGGCTCTCGGCACCGGTTCAAGCACACCCGTACGCCATGGTTAAGCCATTTTGATGCCTCTCACCTCTCCACCATAGAGTTTTCCATCACCCGAGAGCCTGAAGGGCCCTTAACCATGGCTCCACGGCGTAAAACTGCCACATTTGCACACACGACCATGCTGCCGCATGGTCGGTTCCAACGCGTCCTATGGCACCCGGCACTGAGTCAAGCAAGCCCGTACGCCATGGTTAAGGCATTTTGACACCTCGGCCTCTCTACCATAGCGTTTGTCGTCGCCGAGAGCCGAACGGCCCTTAACCTTGGCTCCACGGCTCCGTAACCGCCATATTTGCACACACGACTTTTCTTTGCCCGCCGCACGGCCGGTTCCTATGCGTCCTACGGCTCCTCGCACCAAGTCAAGCACGCCCATGCACCATGGTTAAGGCGTTTTAACACCTTTGGCCTCTCCACCACGGCGTTTATTACCGCCCCGAGAACCCGAATGGCCCCTTAACCATGGCTTCACGGCTCTAGAACTGCCATATTTGCACACACAACTATGCTACCGCCGGCCGAGTTCCGCATGTCCTATAGCTCTCGACACTAGGTCAAGCACGACCGTATGCCATGGTTATGGCGTTTTGACACCTCTAGCCTCACCACCACAATATTTTTCATCACCCGAGAGCCCGAACGGCCCTTAACTATAGATCCACGACCGAACATCCATAATTGCACACACGATCGTGCTGCCGCGGCCGGATCCCGTGCATCCTACGGCTCTCGGCACCGGGTCAAGCACGCCCGTACGCCATGGTTAAGCCATTTTGATGCCTCTCACCTCTCCACCATAGAGTTTTTCATCACTCGAGAGCCTGAAGGGCCCTTAACCACAGCTCCACGGCTGCAAAACTGCCATATTTGCACACATGACCATGCTGCCGCATGGTCGGTTCCAACGCATCCTATGGCTCTCGGCACTGAGTCAAGCATGCCCGTACACCATGGTTAAGGCATTTTGACACCTCTGGCCTCTCTACCATAGCGTTTGCCATCGCTCGAGAGCCTGAACGGCCCTTAACCTTGGCTCCACGGCTCCAGAACTGCCATATTTGCACACACGACCATGCTGCCGCACCTGGCCAATTCAACGCATCCTATGGCTCCCGGCACCGGGTCAAGCATGCCCGTACGCCATGGTTAAGGCATTTTGACACCTCTAGCCTCTCCACCACAGCGTTTCTTGTCGCCTGAGAACCTGAATGGCCCTTAACCATGGCTCCACAGCTCTAGAACTGCCATATTTGCACACACGAATATGCTACCGCACGCCGGTTCGTGCGTGTCCTACTGACTCTTGACACTAGATCAAGCATGACCGTATGCCATGGTTAAGGTGTTTTGATGCCTCGGTCTCACCACCACAATGTTTGTCATCACCCGAGAGCCCGAACGGCCCTTAACTACAGCTCCACGACTCAGAACATCCATAATTGCAAACACGACTGTGCTGCCGCACGGCCGGATCCTGTGCATCCTATGGCTCTCGGCACCGGGTCAAGCACGCCCGTACGCCATGGTTAAGCCATTTTGATGCCTCTCACCTCTCAACCATAGAGTTTTCCATCACCTGAGAGCCTGAAGGGCCCTTAACCATGCCTCCACGGCTCCAAAACTGCCATATTTGCACACTCGACCATGCTTCCGCACGGTCGGTTCCAACGCATTTTATGGCTCCCGCCCGAAGTCAAGCATGCACGTACGCCATGGTTAAGGCATTTTGACACCTCCGGGCCTCTCTACCATAGCATTTGCCGTCACTCGAGAGCCCGAATGGCACTTAACCTCGGCTCCACGGCTCGAACTGCCATATTTGCACACACGACTTTGCTTTGCCGCACGGCCGGTTCGCGCATCCTATGGCTCCTCGCACCAAGTCAAGCACGCCCATGCACTATGGTTAAGGCATTTTGACACCGCTGGCCTCTCGACCACAGCATTTGTTGCCACCCAAGAATCCGAATGGCCCTTAACCATGGCTCCATCGCTCTAGAACTGCCATATTTGCACACACGACTATGCTACCACACAGCCGGTTCCTACGTGTCCTACAGCTCTCGACACTAGGTCAAGCACGACCGTATGCCATGGTTAAGGCATTTTGATGCCTCTGGCCTCACCACCACAATATTTGTCATCACCCGAGAGCCCGAACGGCCCTTAACTATAGCTCCACGACTCCAGAACATCCATAATTGCACACACGACTGTGCTGCCGCACAGCCGGATCCTGTGCATCCTACCGCTCTCGGCACCGGGTCAAGCACGCCCGTACGCCATGGTTAAGCCATTTTGATGCCTCTCACCTCTCCACCATAGAGTTTTTCATCACCCGAGAGCCTGAAGGGCCCTTAACCACAGCTCCACGGCTGCAAAACTGCCACATTTGCACACACGACCATGCTGCCGCACGGTCGGTTCCAACGCATCCTATGGCTCTCGGCACTGAGTCAAGCATGCCCGTACGCCATGGTTAAGGCATTTTGACACCTCTGGCCTCTTTACCATAGCGTTTGCCATCGCTCGAGAGCCTGAACGGCCCTTAACCTTGGCTCCACGGCTCCAGAACTGCCATATTTGCACACACGACCATGCCGCCGCACGGAGTGGGTTCAACGCATCTGTGGCTCCCGGCACCGAGTCAAGCATGTCCCGTACGCCATGGTTAAGGCATTTGACACCTCTAGCCTCTCTACCACAGCGTTTTCTTGCCGCTCGAGAACCTGAATGGCCCTTAACCATGGCTCACAGCTCTAGAACCGCCATATTTGCACACACGAATATGCTACCGCACAATGGGTTCGGTGTCCTACAGCTCTTGACACTAGGTCAAGCATGACCGTATGCCATGGTTAAGGCATTTTGATGCCTCTGGTCTCACCACCACAATGTTTGTCATCACCCGAGAGCCTGAACGGCCCTTAACTACAGCTCCACGACTCTGAACATCCATAATTGCACACACGATCAGTCTTTGCCGCCGACGGTCGGATCCCGTGCATCCTATGGCTCTCGGCACGGGTCAAGCACGCCCGTATGCCATGGTTAAGCCATTTTGATGCCTCTCACCTCTCAACCATAGAGTTTTCCATCACCCGAGAGCCTGAAGGGCCCTTAACCATGCCTCCACGGCTCCAAACCGCCATATTTGCACACTCGACCATGCTTCTTGCGCACGGCCGGTTCCAACGCATTTTATGGCTCCCGCTCCGAGTCAAGCATGCATGTACGCCATGGTTAAGGCATTTTGACACCTCCGGCCTCTCTACCATAGCATTTGCCGTCACTCGAGAGCCCGAACGGCACTTAACCTCGGCTCCACGGCTCAGTAGCGCCATATTTGCACACACGACTTTCTTTGCCGCACGGCCGGTTCCCGCGCATCCTATGGCTCCTCGCACCAAGTCAAGCACGCCCATGCACTATGGTTAAGGCGTTTTGACACCGCCTGGCCTCTCGACCATAGCATTTGTTGCCGCCCAAGAATCCGAATGGCCCTTAACCATGGCTCCACCGCTCTAAGAAGCGCCATATTTGCACACACGACTATGCTACCACACAGCCGGTTCCTACGTGTCCTACAGCTCTCGACACTAGGTCAAGCACGACTGTATGCCATGGTTAAGGCGTTTTGATGCCTCTGGCCTCACCACCACAATATTTGTCATCACCCGAGAGCCCGAACGGCCCTTAACTATAGCTCCACGACTCCAGAACATCCATAGTTGCACACACGACTGTGCTACCGCACAGCCGGATCCTGTGCATCCTACGGTTCTCGGCACCAGGTCAAGCACGCCCGTACGCCATGGTTAAGCCATTTTGATGCCTCTCACCTCTCCACCATAGAGTTTTTCATCACCTGAGAGCCTGATGGGCCCTTAACCACAGCTCCACGGCTGCAAAACTGCCATATTTGCACACACGACCATGCTGCCGCACGGTCGGTTCCAACGCATCCTATGGCTCTTGGCACTGAGTCAAGCATGCCCGTACGCCATGGTTAAGGCATTTTGACACCTCTGGCCTCTCTACCATAGCGTTTGCCATCGCTCAAGAGCCTGAACGGCCCTTAACCTTGGCTCCACGGCTCCAGAACTGCCATATTTGCACACACGACCATGCTGCCGCACGGTCAGTTCCAACGCATCCTATGGCTCCTGGCACTGAGTCAAGCATGCCCGTACGCCATGATTAAGGCATTTTGACACCTCTAGCCTCTCCACCACAGCGTTTGTTGCCGCCTGAGAACCTGAATGGCCCTTAACCATGGCTCCACAGCTCTAGAACTGCCATATTTGCACACACGAATATGCTACCGCACGGCCGGTTCGTGCGTGTCCTACAGCTCTTGACACTAGGTCAAGCATGACCGTATGCCATGGTTAAGGTGTTTTGATGCCTCCTGGGTCTCACCACCACAATGTTTGTCATCATCCGAGAGCCTGAACGGCCCTTAACTATAGCTCCACGACTCCGAACATCCATAATTTCACACACGTCTTTTCGCACGGTCGGATCCTGTGCATCCTATGGCTCTCAAGCACCGGGTCAAGCACGCCTGTACGCCATGGTTAAGCCATTTTGATGCCTCTCACCTCTCCACCATAGAGTTTTCCATCACGAGAGCCGAAGGGCCCTTAACCATGCCTCCACGGCTCCAAAACTGCCATATTTGCACACTCGACCATGCTGCCGCACGGTCGGTTCCAACGCATTTTATGGCAGCCGGCTCTGAGTCAAGCATGCCTGTACGCCATGGTTAAGGCATTTTTACACCTCTGGCCTCTCTACCATAGCGTTTGTCATTGCTCGAGAGCCTGAACGGCCCTTAACCTCGGCTCCACGGCTCCAGAACTGCCATATTTGCACACACAACTTTGCTGCCGCACGGCCGGTTCCTATGCGTCCTACGGCTCCTCGCACCAAGTCAAGCACGCCCATGCACCATGGTTAAGGCATTTTAACACCTTTGGCCTCTCCACCACAGCGTTTATTACCGCCCGAGAACCCGAATGGCCCTTAACCATGGCTCCACAGCTCTAGAACTGCCATATTTGCACACACGACTATGCTACCGCACATCCAGTTCCTGCATGTCCTATAGCTCTCGACACTAGGTCAAGCATGACCGTATGCCATGGTTAAGGTATTTTGACGCCTCTAGCCTCACCACCACAATATTTGTCATCACCCGAGAGCCCGAACGGCCCTTAACTATAGCTCCACGACTCCGTAACATCCATAATTGCACACACGACGTCTTTTGCCGCACGCCCGGATCTGTGCATCCTACGGCTCTCGGCACCGGGTCAAGCACGCCCGTACGCCATGGTTAAGCCATTTTGATGCCTCTCACCTCTCAACCATAGAGTTTTCCATCACCCGAGAGCCCGAACGGCCCTTAACCATGCCTCCACGGCTCCAAAACAGCCATAATTGCACACTCGACTATGCTGCCGCACGGTCGGTTCCAACGCATTTTATGGCTCCCGGCTCCGAGTCAAGCATGCCTGTACGCCATGGTTAAGGCATTTTGACACCTCTGGCCTCTCTACCATAGCGTTGCCGTCACTCGAGAGCCTAAACGGCACTTAACCTCGGCTCCACGGCTCCGGTAGAACCGCCATATTTGCACACACGACTTTGCGGCCGCACGGCCGGTTCCTCCGCGCATCCTACGGCACCCTCGCACCAAGTCAAGCACGCCCATGCACTATGGTTAAGGCATTTTGACACCTTTGGCCTCTCGACCCACAGCATTTGTTGCCGCCCAAGAACCCGAATGGCCCTTAACCATGGCTCCACCACTCTAGAACCGCCATATTTGCACACACGACTATGCTTCGCACGTCAGTGGTTCCTAGTGTCCTGCGCCTCTCGACACTAGGTCAAGCACGACCGTATGCCATGGTTAAGGCATTTTGACACCTCTCGGCCCCACCACCGCAATGTTTGTCATCACCCGAGAGCCCGAAGGGCCCTTAACTATAGCTCCACG
>JAENPR010002476.1:0-51995 GCA_018135685.1 Themeda triandra
TTTGGTACGAAAAGAGTTGCATTTGAGTTTTTCTTAACACCCAAGTCATCCCGTTTGCCCCAAAACTCATGTTTAGCTTCGTTTCTAATCTGTTCCCGAGTTTTGGTTCCGTTATGACAAACCGTGCGAAAAAACCGTTCGTTAAGACAGTTCAAGCCACTTTTGGTACAAAAAGAGTTGCATTTGAGTTTTTCTTAACACCCAAGTCATCCCGTTTGCCCCAAAACTCATGTTTAGCTTGTTTCTAATCCGTTCCTGGAGTTTTGGTTCCGTTACGACAAACCGTGCGAAAACCGTTCGTTAAGACAGTTCAAGCCACTTTTGGTACGAAAAGAGTTGCATTTGAGTTTTTCTTAACACCCAAGTCATCCCGTTTGACCCAAAACTCATGTTTAGCTCGTTTCTAGTCCGTTCCTAGAGTTTTGGTTCCGTTACGACAAACCGTGCTAAAACCGTTCGTTAAGACTGTTCTAGCCACTTTTGGTACGAAAAGAGTTGCATTTGAGTTTTTCTTAACACCCAAGTCATCCCGTTTGCCCCAAAACTCATGTTTAGCTTGTTTCTAATCCGTTCCCGGAGTTTTGGTTCCGTTACGACAAACCGTGCTAAAACCGTTCGTGAAGACTGTTCTAGCCACTTTTGGTACAAAAAGAGTTGCATTTGAGTTTTTCTTAACACCCAAGTCATCCCGTTTGCCCCAAAACTCATGTTTAGCTCGTTTCTAATCTGTTCCCAGAGTTTTGGTTCCATTACGACAAACCGTGCGAAAACCGTTCGTTAAGACAGTTCAAGCCACTTTTGGTACGAAAAGAGTTGCATTTGAGTTTTTCTTAACACCCAAGTCATCCCGTTTGCCCCAAAACTCATGTTTAGCTCGTTTCTAATCAGTTCCCAGAGTTTTGGTTCCGTTACGACAAACCGTGCGAAAACCGTTCGTTAAGACAGTTCAAGCCACTTTTGGTACGAAAAGAGTTGCATTTGAGTTTTTCTTAACACCCAAGTCATCCCGTTTGACCCAAAACTCTTGGTTAGCTCGTTTCTAGTCCGTTCCCGGAGTTTTGGTTCCGTTACGACAAACCGTGCGAAAACCGTTCGTTAAGACAGTTGAAGCCACTCTTGGTACGTAAAGAGTTGCATTTAAGTTTTTCTTAACACCCAAGTCATCCCGTTTGACCCAAAACTCTTGTTTAGCTCATTTCTAGTCCGTTCCTAGAGTTTTGGTTCCGTTACGACAAACCGTGCTAAAACCGTTCGTGAAGACTGTTCTAGCCACTTTTGGTACAAAAAGAGTTGCATTTGAGTTTTTCTTAACACCCAAGTCATCCCGTTTGCCCCAAAACTCATGTTTAGCTTGTTTCTAATCCGTTCCCGGAGTTTTGGTTCCGTTACGACAAACCGTGCGAAAACCGTTCGTTAAGACAGTTGAAGCCACTTTTGGTACGAAAAGAGTTGCATTTGAGTTTTTCTTAACACCCAAGTCATCCCGTTTGCCCCAAAACTCATGTTTAGCTTGTTTCTAATCCGTTCCCAGAGTTTTAGTTCCGTTACGACAAACCGTGCGAAAACCGTTCGTTAAGACAGTTCAAGCCACTTTTGGTACGAAAAGAGTTGCATTTGAGTTTTTCTTAACACCCAAGTCATCCCGTTTGACCCAAAACTCTTGGTTAGCTCGTTTCTAGTCCGTTCCTAGAGTTTTGGTTCCGTTACGACAAACCGTGCTAAAACCGTTCGTGAAGACTGTTCTAGCCACTTTTGGTACGAAAAGAGTTGCATTTGAGTTTTTCTTAACACCCAAGTCATCCCGTTTGCCCCAAAACTCATGTTTAGCTTGTTTCTAGTCCGTTCCGGAGTTTTGGTTCCGTTACGACAAACCGTGCGAAAACCGTTCGTGAAGACAGTTCAAGCCACTTTTGGTACAAAAAGAGTTGCATTTGAGTTTTTCTTAACACCCAAGTCATCCCGTTTGCCCCAAAACTCATGTTTAGCTCGTTTCTAATCTGTTCCCAGAGTTTTGGTTCCATTACGACAAACCGTGCGAAAACCGTTCGTTAAGACAGTTCAAGCCACTTTTGGTACGAAAAGAGTTGCATTTGAGTTTTTCTTAACACCCAAGTCATCCCGTTTGCCCCAAAACTCATGTTTAGCTCGTTTCTAATCCGTTCCTAGAGTTTTGGTTCCGTTACGACAAACCGTGCGAAAACCGTTCGTTAAGACGGTTCAAGCCACTTTTGGTACGAAAAGAGTTGCATTTGAGTTTTTCTTAACACCCAAGTCATCCCGTTTGACCCAAAACTCATGTTTAGCTCGTTTCTAGTCCGTTCCCGAGTTTTGGTTCCGTTACGACAAACCGTGCGAAAACCGTTCGTTAAGACAGTTCAAGCCACTTTTGGTACGAAAAGAGTTGCATTTGAGTTTTTCTTAACACCCAAGTCATCCCGTTTGCCCCAAAACTCATGTTTAGCTGCATTTCTAGTCATGTTCCTAGAGTTTTGGTTCCGTTACGACAAACCGTGCTAAAACCGTTCGTGAAGGCGGTTCTAGCCACTTTTGGTACAAAAAGAGTTGCATTTGAGTTTTTCTTAACACCCAAGTCATCCCGTTTGCCCCAAAACTCATGTTTAGCTCGTTTCTAATCCGTTCCCAGAGTTTTGGTTCCGTTACGACAAACCGTGCGAAAACCGTTCGTTAAGACGGTTCAAGCCACTTTTGGTACGAAAAGAGTTGCATTTGAGTTTTTCTTAACACCCAAGTCATCCCGTTTGCCCCAAAACTCATGTTTAGCTCGTTTCTAATCCGTTCCCAGAGTTTTAGTTCCGTTATGACAAACCGTGCGAAAACCGTTCGTTAAGACAGTTCAAGCCACTTTTGGTACGTAAAGAGTTGCATTTGAGTTTTTCTTAACACCCAAGTCATCCCGTTTGACCCAAAACTCTTGTTTAGCTCATTTCTAGTCCGTTCCTAGAGTTTTGGTTCCGTTACGACAAACCGTGCTAAAACCGTTCGTGAAGACGTTCTAGCCACTTTTGGTACAAAAAGAGTTGCATTTGAGTTTTTCTTAACACCCAAGTCATCCCGTTTGCCCCAAAACTCATGTTTAGCTTGTTTCTAATCCGTTCCTAGAGTTTTGGTTCCGTTACGACAAACCGTGCTAAAACCGTTCGTTAAGACAGTTCTAGCCACTTTTGGTACAAAAAGAGTTGCATTTGAGTTTTTCTTAACACCCAAGTCATCCCGTTTGCCCCAAAACTCATGTTTAGCTCGTTTCTAATCTGTTCCCAGAGTTTTGGTTCCGTTACGACAAACCGTGCGAAAACCGTTCGTTAAGACAGTTCAAGCCACTTTTGGTACGAAAAGAGTTGCATTTGAGTTTTTCTTAACACCCAAGTCATCCCGTTTGCCCCAAAACTCATGTTTAGCTCGTTTCTAGTCCGTTCCCGGAGTTTTGGTTCCGTTACGACAAACCGTGCGAAAACCATTCGTTAAGACAGTTCAAGCCACTTTTGGTACAAAAAGAGTTGCATTTGAGTTTTTTCTTAACACCCAAGTCATCCCGTTTGCCCCAAAACTCTTGTTTAGCTCATTTCTAGTCCGTTCCTAGAGTTTTGGTTCCAAAAGACAAACCGTGCTAAAACCGTTCGTTAAGACGGTTCAAGCCACTCTTGGTACAAAAAGAGTTGCATTTGAGTTTTTCTTAACACCCAAGTCATCCCGTTTGACCCAAAACTCTTGTTTAGCTCATTTCTAGTCCGTTCCTAGAGTTTTGGTTCCATTACGACAAACCGTGCGAAAACCGTTCGTGAAGACTGGTCTAGCCACTTTTGGTACAAAGAGTTGCATTTGAGTTTTCTTAACACCCAAGTCATCTTTTGACCCAAAAGTGGCTTGAAATGTCTTCACGAACGGTTTTCACGCGATTTCATGTAACAGAGCTCAAAACTCGGGAACGGATTAGAAGCGAGCTAAACATGAGTTTTGGGGCAAACAGGATGACTGGGTGTTAGAAAAACTCAAATGCAACTCTTTTTGTACCAAAGTGGCTAAATTTATTCATGACGGTTTTAGCACGGTTTGTCATAACGGAACCAAAATTCAAGGGAGCGAACTAGAAATGAGTTAAACAAGAGTTTTTGGGTCCTTGGATGACAAGGTGTCGAAAAAAACTTAAATGCAACTTCTTTGCGTACCAAAAGTGGAGTAGAACAATCTTCACTGACGGTTTTTAACTTGGTTTGTGTAACGGAACAAAACTCAGAACGGACTAGAAACGAGCTAAACATGAGTTTTGGGGCAAACGGGATGACTTGGGTGTTAAGAAAAACTCAAATGCAACTCTTTTCGTACCAAAAGTGGCTAGAACAGTCTTCACGAACGGTTTTCGCACGGTTTGTCGTAACGGAACCAAAACTCCGGAACGGACTAGAAACGAGCTAAACATGAGTTTTGGGGCAAACGGGATGACTTGGGTGTTAAGAAAAACTCAAATGCAACTCTTTTCGTACCAAAAGTGGCTAGAACTGTCTTCACGAACGGTTTTCGCACGGTTTGTCGTAACGGAACCAAAACTCCGGGAACGGACTAGAAACGAGCTAAACATGAGTTTTGGGGCAAACGGGATGACTTGGGTGTTAAGAAAAACTCAAATGCAACTCTTTTCGTACCAAAAGTGGCTAGAACAGTCTTCACGAACGGTTTTCGCACGGTTTGTCGTAACGGAACCAAAACTCCGGAACGGACTAGAAACGAGCTAAACATGAGTTTTGGGGCAAACGGGATGACTTGGGTGTTAAGAAAAACTCAAATGCAACTCTTTTCGTACCAAAAGTGGCTAGAACGGTCTTCACGAACGGTTTTCGCACGGTTTGTCGTAACGGAACCAAAACTCCAGGAACGGACTAGAAACGAGCTAAACATGAGTTTTGGGGCAAACGGGATGACTTGGGTGTTAAGAAAAACTCAAATGCAACTCTTTTCGTACCAAAAGTGGCTAGAACGGTCTTCACGAACGGTTTTCGCACGGTTTGTCGTAACGGAACCAAAACTCCGGAACGGACTAGAAACGAGCTAAACATGAGTTTTGGGGCAAACGGGATGACTTGGGTGTTAAGAAAAACTCAAATGCAACTCTTTTCGTACCAAAAGTGGCTAGAACGGTCTTCACGAACGGTTTTCGCACGGTTTGTCGTAACGGAACCAAAACTCCGGAACGGACTAGAAACGAGCTAAACATGAGTTTTGGGGCAAACGGGATGACTTGGGTGTTAAGAAAACTCAAATGCAACTTTAAATTGCCAAAAGTGGGTAGAGCGAGTCTTCACGAATGGTTTTTTCGCCGCGGGATTTTTGGCATAGCGAACCAAAAACTCCCGAGCAGTTTAAAACCCGGCTAAACATGATTTTGGGGGCAAGCGGGATGACTTGGGTGTTAGAAAAACTCAAATGCAACTCTTTTCGTACCAAAGGTAACAAGGCATCTTCCACGAACGGTTTTAGCACGGTTTGTGAAGTAGCATAACCAAAACTCTGAGACGGACTAGAAAACGAGTTAAACATGTGTTTCGTCAAAACGGGATGACTTGGGTGTTAAAGAAAATCTCAAATACAACTCTTTTCGTACCAAAAGTGGCTAAATGTCTTTACGATCGGTTTTAGCACGGTTTATCGTAACGGAACCCAAAACTCGAGAACGGACTAGCAGAGGATTAAACTTGAGTTTTGGAGGCAAGCGGGATGACTTGGGTGTTAAGAAAAACACAAATGCGACTCTTTTCGTACCAAAAGTGGCTAGAAACGGTCTTCACGACGGTTTTTCGGTTTGTCATAACGGAACCAAAATTCCAGGAACGAACTAGAAACGAGTTAAACATGAGTTTTGGGTCAAACGGGATGACTTGGGTGTCAAGAAAAACTCAAATGCAACTCTTTTCGTACCAAAAGTGGGTAGAACAATCTTCACGATCGGTTTTAGCACGGTTTATCGTAACAGAACCAAAACTCTGGGAACGGACTAGAAACGTGTTAAACATGAGTTTTGGGTCAAACGGGATGACTTGGGTGTTAAGAAAAACTCAAATGCAACTCTTTTCGTACCAAAAGTGGGTAGAACAATCTTCACGAGCGGTTTTTATACGGTTTGTCGTAAACGGGAACCAAAACTCGAGGAACGGACTAGAAAGCGAGCTAAACATGAGTTTTGGGGCAAATGGGATGACTTGGGTGTTAAGAAAAACTCCAAATGCAACTCTTTTTGTACCAAAAGTGGCTAAAACGAATAGTCTTGACGAATGGTTTTTACGCCACGGTTTGTCATAACGGAACCAAAATTCGGGGAATGGACCAGAAGCGAGTTAAACATGAGTTTGGGGCAAAGCGGGATGGCTTTGGGTGTTAAGAAAAACTCAAATGCAACTCTTTTTGTACCAAAAGTGGCTTGAACCTGTCTTATGACGGTTTTCGCACGGTTTGTCGTAATGGAACCAAAACTCCGGAACAGATTAGAAAGCGAGCTAAACATGAGTTTTGGGGCAAACGGGATGACTTGGGTGTTAAGAAAAACTCAAATGCAACTCTTTTCGTACCAAAAGTGGCTAGAATAGTCTTCACGAACGGTTTTAGCACGGTTTGTCATAACGGAACCAAAATTCCAGGAACGGACTAGAAACGAGTTAAACATGAATTTTGGGTCAAACGGGATGACTTGGGTGTTAAGAAAAACACAAATGCAACTCTTTTCGTACCAAAAGTGGCTAGAGCCGGTCTTCACCCGAACGGTTTAGCACGGTTTGTCGTAACGGAACCAAAACTCCGGAACGGACTAGAAACGAGCTAAACATGAGTTTTGGGGCAAACGGGATGACTTGGGTGTTAAGAAAAACTCAAATGCAACTCTTTTCGTACCAAAAGTGGCTAGAACGGTCTTCACGAACGGTTTTCGCACGGTTTGTCGTAACGGAACCAAAACTCCGGAACGGACTAGAAACGAGCTAAACATGAGTTTTGGGGCAAACGGGATGACTTGGGTGTTAAGAAAAACTCAAATGCAACTCTTTTCGTACCAAAAGTGGCTAGAACGGTCTTCACGAACGGTTTTCGCACGGTTTGTCGTAGGAACCAAAACTCCGGAACGGACTAGAAACGAGCTAAACATGAGTTTTGGGGCAAACGGGATGACTTGGGTGTTAAGAAAAACTCAAATGCAACTCTTTTCGTACCAAAAGTGGCTAGAACGGTCTTCACGAACGGTTTTCGCACGGTTTGTCGTACGGAACCAAAACTCCGGGAACGGACTAGAAACGAGCTAAACATGAGTTTTGGGGCAAACGGGATGACTTGGGTGTTAAGAAAAACTCAAATGCAACTCTTTTCGTACCAAAAGTGGCTAGAACGGTCTTCACGAACGGTTTTCGCACGGTTTGTCGTAACGGAACCAAAACTCCGGAACGGACTAGAAACGAGCTAAACATGAGTTTTGGGGCAAACGGGATGACTTGGGTGTTAAGAAAAACTCAAATGCAACTCTTTTCGTACCAAAAGTGGCTAGAACGGTCTTCACGAACGGTTTTCGCACGGTTTGTCGTAACGGAACCAAAACTCCGGAACGGACTAGAAACGAGCTAAACATGAGTTTTGGGGCAAACGGGATGACTTGGGTGTTAAGAAAAACTCAAATGCAACTCTTTTCGTACCAAAAGTGGCTAGAACGGTCTTCACGAACGGTTTTCGCACGGTTTGTCGTAACGGAACCAAAACTCCGGAACGGACTAGAAACGAGCTAAACATGAGTTTTGGGGCAAACGGGATGACTTGGGTGTTAAGAAAAACTCAAATGCAACTCTTTTCGTACCAAAAGTGGCTAGAACTGTCTTCACGAACGGTTTTCGCACGGTTTGTCGTAACGGAACCAAAACTCCGGAACGGACTAGAAACGAGCTAAACATGAGTTTTGGGGCAAACGGGATGACTTGGGTGTTAAGAAAAACTCAAATGCAACTCTTTTCGTACCAAAAGTGGCTAGAACAGTCTTCACGAACGGTTTTCGCACGGTTTGTCGTAACGGAACCAAAACTCCGGAACGGACTAGAAACGAGCTAAACATGAGTTTTGGGGCAAACGGGATGACTTGGGTGTTAAGAAAAACTCAAATGCAACTCTTTTCGTACCAAAAGTGGCTAGAACGGTCTTCACGAACGGTTTTCGCACGGTTTGTCGTAACGGAACCAAAACTCCGGAACGGACTAGAAACGAGCTAAACATGAGTTTTGGGGCAAACGGGATGACTTGGGTGTTAAGAAAAACTCAAATGCAACTCTTTTCGTACCAAAAGTGGCTAGAACTGTCTTCACGAACGGTTTTCGCACGGTTTGTCGTAACGGAACCAAAACTCCGGAACGGACTAGAAACGAGCTAAACATGAGTTTTGGGGCAAACGGGATGACTTGGGTGTTAAGAAAAACTCAAATGCAACTCTTTTCGTACCAAAAGTGGCTAGAACGGTCTTCACGAACGGTTTTCGCACGGTTTGTCGTAACGGAACCAAAACTCCGGAACGGACTAGAAACGAGCTAAACATGAGTTTTGGGGCAAACGGGATGACTTGGGTGTTAAGAAAAACTCAAATGCAACTCTTTTCGTACCAAAAGTGGCTAGAACGTCTTCACGAACGGTTTTCGCACGGTTTGTCGTAACGGAACCAAAACTCCGGAACGGACTAGAAACGAGCTAAACATGAGTTTTGGGGCAAACGGGATGACTTGGGTGTTAAGAAAAACTCAAATGCAACTCTTTTCGTACCAAAAGTGGCTAGAACGGTCTTCACGAACGGTTTTCGCACGGTTTGTCGTACGGAACCAAAACTCCGAACGGACTAGAAACGAGCTAAACATGAGTTTTGGGGCAAACGGGATGACTTGGGTGTTAAGAAAAACTCAAATGCAACTCTTTTCGTACCAAAAGTGGCTAGAACGGTCTTCACGAACGGTTTTCGCACGGTTTGTCGTAACGGAACCAAAACTCCGGAACGGACTAGAAACGAGCTAAACATGAGTTTTGGGGCAAACGGGATGACTTGGGTGTTAAGAAAAACTCAAATGCAACTCTTTTCGTACCAAAAGTGGCTAGAACGGTCTTCACGAACGGTTTTCGCACGGTTTGTCGTAACGGAACCAAAACTCCGGGACGGACTAGAAACGAGCTAAACATGAGTTTTGGGGCAAACGGGATGACTTGGGTGTTAAGAAAAACTCAAATGCAACTCTTTTCGTACCAAAAGTGGCTAGAACGGTCTTCACGAACGGTTTTCGCACGGTTTGTCGTAACGGAACCAAAACTCCGGAACGGACTAGAAACGAGCTAAACATGAGTTTTGGGGCAAACGGGATGACTTGGGTGTTAAGAAAAACTCAAATGCAACTCTTTTCGTACCAAAAGTGGCTAGAACGGTCTTCACGAACGGTTTTCGCACGGTTTGTCGTAACGGAACCAAAACTCCGGAACGGACTAGAAACGAGCTAAACATGAGTTTTGGGGCAAACGGGATGACTTGGGTGTTAAGAAAAACTCAAATGCAACTCTTTTCGTACCAAAAGTGGCTAGAACGTCTTCACGAACGGTTTTCGCACGGTTTGTCGTAACGGAACCAAAACTCCGGGAACGGACTAGAAACGAGCTAAACATGAGTTTTGGGGCAAACGGGATGACTTGGGTGTTAAGAAAAACTCAAATGCAACTCTTTTCGTACCAAAAGTGGCTAGAACGGTCTTCACGAACGGTTTTCGCACGGTTTGTCGTAACGGAACCAAAACTCCGAGAACGGACTAGAAACGAGCTAAACATGAGTTTTGGGGCAAACGGGATGACTTGGGTGTTAAGAAAAACTCAAATGCAACTCTTTTCGTACCAAAAGTGGCTAGAACGGTCTTCACGAACGGTTTTCGCACGGTTTGTCGTAACGGAACCAAAACTCCGAGAACGGACTAGAAACGAGCTAAACATGAGTTTTGGGGCAAACGGGATGACTTGGGTGTTAAGAAAAACTCAAATGCAACTCTTTTCGTACCAAAAGTGGCTAGAACGGTCTTCACGAACGGTTTTCGCACGGTTTGTCGTAACGGAACCAAAACTCCGGGAACGGACTAGAAACGAGCTAAACATGAGTTTTGGGGCAAACGGGATGACTTGGGTGTTAAGAAAAACTCAAATGCAACTCTTTTCGTACCAAAAGTGGCTAGAACGGTCTTCACGAACGGTTTTCGCACGGTTTGTCGTAACGGAACCAAAACTCCGGAACGGACTAGAAACGAGCTAAACATGAGTTTTGGGGCAAACGGGATGACTTGGGTGTTAAGAAAAACTCAAATGCAACTCTTTTCGTACCAAAAGTGGCTAGAACTGTCTTCACGAACGGTTTTCGCACGGTTTGTCGTAACGGAACCAAAACTCCGGAACGGACTAGAAACGAGCTAAACATGAGTTTTGGGGCAAACGGGATGACTTGGGTGTTAAGAAAAACTCAAATGCAACTCTTTTCGTACCAAAAGTGGCTAGAACGGTCTTCACGAACGGTTTTCGCACGGTTTGTCGTAACGGAACCAAAACTCCGGAACGGACTAGAAACGAGCTAAACATGAGTTTTGGGGCAAACGGGATGACTTGGGTGTTAAGAAAAACTCAAATGCAACTCTTTTCGTACCAAAAGTGGCTAGAACGGTCTTCACGAACGGTTTTCGCACGGTTTGTCGTAACGGAACCAAAACTCCGGAACGGACTAGAAACGAGCTAAACATGAGTTTTGGGGCAAACGGGATGACTTGGGTGTTAAGAAAAACTCAAATGCAACTCTTTTCGTACCAAAAGTGGCTAGAACGGTCTTCACGAACGGTTTTCGCACGGTTTGTCGTAACGGAACCAAAACTCCGAGGAACGGACTAGAAACGAGCTAAACATGAGTTTTGGGGCAAACGGGATGACTTGGGTGTTAAGAAAAACTCAAATGCAACTCTTTTCGTACCAAAAGTGGCTAGAACGGTCTTCACGAACGGTTTTCGCACGGTTTGTCGTAACGGAACCAAAACTCCGGAACGGACTAGAAACGAGCTAAACATGAGTTTTGGGGCAAACGGGATGACTTGGGTGTTAAGAAAAACTCAAATGCAACTCTTTTCGTACCAAAAGTGGCTAGAACTCTTCACGAACGGTTTTCGCACGGTTTGTCGTACGGAACCAAAACTCCGAACGGACTAGAAACGAGCTAAACATGAGTTTTGGGGCAAACGGGATGACTTGGGTGTTAAGAAAAACTCAAATGCAACTCTTTTCGTACCAAAAGTGGCTAGAACGGTCTTCACGAACGGTTTTCGCACGGTTTGTCGTAACGGAACCAAAACTCCGGAACGGACTAGAAACGAGCTAAACATGAGTTTTGGGGCAAACGGGATGACTTGGGTGTTAAGAAAAACTCAAATGCAACTCTTTTCGTACCAAAAGTGGCTAGAACGGTCTTCACGAACGGTTTTCGCACGGTTTGTCGTAACGGAACCAAAACTCCGGAACGGACTAGAAACGAGCTAAACATGAGTTTTGGGGCAAACGGGATGACTTGGGTGTTAAGAAAAACTCAAATGCAACTCTTTTCGTACCAAAAGTGGCTAGAACGGTCTTCACGAACGGTTTTCGCACGGTTTGTCGTAACGGAACCAAAACTCCGGAACGGACTAGAAACGAGCTAAACATGAGTTTTGGGGCAAACGGGATGACTTGGGTGTTAAGAAAAACTCAAATGCAACTCTTTTCGTACCAAAAGTGGCTAGAACGGTCTTCACGAACGGTTTTCGCACGGTTTGTCGTAACGGAACCAAAACTCCGGAACGGACTAGAAACGAGCTAAACATGAGTTTTGGGGCAAACGGGATGACTTGGGTGTTAAGAAAAACTCAAATGCAACTCTTTTCGTACCAAAAGTGGCTAGAACGGTCTTCACGAACGGTTTTCGCACGGTTTGTCGTAACGGAACCAAAACTCCGAACGGACTAGAAACGAGCTAAACATGAGTTTTGGGGCAAACGGGATGACTTGGGTGTTAAGAAAAACTCAAATGCAACTCTTTTCGTACCAAAAGTGGCTAGAACGGTCTTCACGAACGGTTTTAGCACGGTTTGTCGTACGGAACCAAAACTCCGGGAACGGACTAGAAACGAGCTAAACATGAGTTTTGGGGCAAACGGGATGACTTGGGTGTTAAGAAAAACTCAAATGCAACTCTTTTCGTACCAAAAGTGGCTAGAACGGTCTTCACGAACGGTTTTCGCACGGTTTGTCGTAACGGAACCAAAACTCCGGAACGGACTAGAAACGAGCTAAACATGAGTTTTGGGGCAAACGGGATGACTTGGGTGTTAAGAAAAACTCAAATGCAACTCTTTTCGTACCAAAAGTGGCTAGAACGGTCTTCACGAACGGTTTTCGCACGGTTTGTCGTAACGAACCAAAACTCCGGAACGGACTAGAAACGAGCTAAACATGAGTTTTGGGGCAAACGGGATGACTTGGGTGTTAAGAAAAACTCAAATGCAACTCTTTTCGTACCAAAAGTGGCTAGAACGGTCTTCACGAACGGTTTTCGCACGGTTTGTCGTAACGGAACCAAAACTCCGGAACGGACTAGAAACGAGCTAAACATGAGTTTTGGGGCAAACGGGATGACTTGGGTGTTAAGAAAAACTCAAATGCAACTCTTTTCGTACCAAAAGTGGCTAGAACGGTCTTCACGAACGGTTTTCGCACTTGTCGTGACCGAACCAAAACACCAGGAACGGACTAGAAATGAGCTAAACATGAGTTTTGAGGCAAACGTAGGATGACTTGGGTGTTAAGAAAAACTCAAATGCAACTCTTTCGTACCAAAAGTGGCTAGAACGGTCTTCACGAACGGTTTTTCGCACGGCTTGTCGTAATCGGAACCAAAACTCCTAGAACGGACTAGAAACGAGCTAAACATGAGTTTTGGGGCAAACGGGATGACTTGGGTGTTAAGAAAAAACTCAAATGCAACTCTTTTCATACCAAAAGTGGCTAGAACAGTCTTCACGAACGGTTTTAGTACGGTTTGTCGTAATGGAACCAAAACTCCGCGAACGGACTAGAAACGAGCTAAACATGAGTTTTGGGGCAAACGGGATGACTTGGGTGTTAAGGAAAACTCAAATGCAACTCTTTTCATACCAAAAGTGGCTAGAACGGTCTTCACGAACGGTTTTAGTACGGTTTGTCGTAACGGAACCAAAACTCCGCGAATGGACTAGAAACGAGCTAAACATGAGTTTTGGGTCAAACGGGATGACTTGGGTGTTAAGAAAAACTCAAATGCAACTCTTTTCATACCAAAAGTGGCTAGAACAGTCTTCACGAACGGATTTTGCACACGGTTTGTCGTAACGGAACCAAAACTCCGTGAACGGACTAGAAACGAGCTAAACATGAGTTTTGGGTCAAACGGGATGACTTGGGTGTTAAGAAAAACTCAAATGCAACTCTTTTCGTACCAAAAGTGGCTAGAACGGTCTTCACGAACGGTTTTCGCACGGTTTGTCATAACGGAACCAAAACTCCGGAACGGACTAGAAACGAGCTAAACATGAGTTTTGGGGCAAACGGGATGACTTGGGTGTTAAGAAAACTCAAATGCAACTCTTTTCATACCAAAAGTGGCTAGAACTATCTTCACGAACGGTTTTAGTATGGTTTGTCGTAACGAAACCAAAACTCCGGAACGGACTAGAAACGAGCTAAACATGAGTTTTGGAGGCAAACGGATGACTTGGGTGTTAAGAAAAACTCAAATGCAACTCTTTTCATACCAAAAGTGGCTAGAACCATCTTCACGAACGGTTTTAGAATGGTTTGTCGTACCGGAACCAAAACTCCGGAACGGACTACAAACGAGCTAAACATGAGTTTTGGGGCAAACGGGATGACTTGGGTGTTAAGAAAAACTCAAATGCAACTCTTTTCATACCAAAAGTGGCTAGAACGGTCTTCACGAATAATTTTCGCACACTTTGTCATATGACCGAGAACCAAAACTCTTGGAACGAGCTAAACATGAGTTTTGGGAGAATCAAACGGGATGACTTGGGTGTTGAGAAAAATTCAAATGCAACTCTTTTCGTACTAAAAGTGGCTAGAACTATCTTCATGAAATTTTAGAATGGTTTGTCAAGGAACCAAAACTCCGGAACGGACTAAAAACGAGCTAAACATGAGTTTTGGGTCAAACGGGATGACTTGGGTGTTAAGAAAAACTCAAATGCAACTCTTTTCATACCAAAAGTGGCTAGAACGATCTTCACGAACAAGTTTTCGTAGTTTGTCGTACGGAACCAAAACTCCAAGAACGGACTACAAACGAGCTAAACATGAGTTTTGGGGCAAACGGGATGACTTGGGTGTTAAGAAAAACTCAAATGCAACTCTTTTCGTACCAAAAGTGGCTAGAACAGTCTTCACGAACGGTTTTGACACTTTGTCATACGAGAACCAAAACTCCAGAACGGACTACAAACGAGCTAAACATGAGTTTTGGGGCAAACGGGATGACTTGGGTGTTAAGGAAAACTCAAATGCAACTCTTTTCGTACCAAAAGTGGCTAGAACAGTCTTCACGAACGGTTTTAGTACGGTTTGTCGTAACGAAACCAAAACTCCAAGAACGGACTAGAAACGAGCTAAACATGAGTTTTGGGTCAAACGGGATGACTTGGGTGTTAAGAAAAACTCAAATGCAACTCTTTTGTACCAAAAGTGGCTAGAACAGTCTTCACGAACGGTTTTAGTACGGTTTGTCGTACCGGAACCAAAACTCCGCGAACGGACTAGAAACGAGCTAAACATGAGTTTTGGGTCAAACGGGATGACTTGGGTGTTAAGAAAAACTCAAATGCAACTCTTTTCATACCAAAAGTGGCTAGAACTTGTCTTCACGAACGGTTTTCGCACGGTTTGTCGTAACGGAACCAAAACTCCGGAACGGACTAGAAACGAGCTAAACATGAGTTTTGGGGCAAACGGGATGACTTGGGTGTTAAGGAAAACTCAAATGCAACTCTTTTCATACCAAAAGTGGCTAGAACGGTCTTCACGAACGGTTTTGCACGGTTTGTCGTAACGAAACCAAAACTCCGGAACGGACTAGAAACGAGCTAAACATGAGTTTTGGGGCAAACGGGATGACTTGGGTGTTAAGAAAAACTCAAATGCAACTCTTTTCGTACCAAAAGTGGCTAGAATGGTCTTCACGAACGGTTTTCGCACGGTTTGTCGTAACCGGAACCAAAACTCCGAACGGACTACAAACGAGCTAAACATGAGTTTTGGGGCAAACGGGATGACTTGGGTGTTAAGAAAAACTCAAATGCAACTCTTTTCGTACCAAAAGTGGCTAGAATGGTCTTCACGAACGGTTTTCGCACAGTTTGTCGTACCGGAACCAAAACTCCAGGAACGGACTAGAAACGAGCTAAACATGAGTTTTGGGGCAAACGGGATGACTTGGGTGTTAAGAAAAACTCAAATGCAACTCTTTTCGTACCAAAAGTGGCTAGAACGGTCTTCACGAACGGTTTTAGCACGGTTTGTCGTACCGAAACCAAAACTCCAGGAACGGACTAGAAACGAGCTAAACATGAGTTTTGGGGCAAACGGGATGACTTGGGTGTTAAGAAAAACTCAAATGCAACTCTTTTCATACCAAAACTGGCTAGAACAGTCTTCACGAACGGTTTTAGTACGGTTTGTCATAACGGAACCAAAACTCCGCGAACGGACTAGAAACGAGCTAAACATGAGTTTTGGGGCAAACAGGATGACTTGGGTGTTAAGGAAAACTCAAATGCAACTCTTTTCGTACCAAAAGTGGCTAGAACGGTCTTCACGAACGGTTTTTGCACAGTTTGTCGTACCGGAACCAAAACACCAGGAACGGACTAGAAATGAGCTAAACATGAGTTTTGGGTCAAACGGGATGACTTGGGTGTTAAGAAAAACTCAAATGCAACTCTTTTCGTACCAAAAGTGGCTAGAACGGTCTTCACGAATGGTTTTTGCACGGTTTGTCGTAACGGAACCAAAACTCCGCGAACGGACTAGAAACGAGCTAAACATGAGTTTTGGGCAAACGGGATGACTTGGGTGTTAAGAAAAACTCAAATGCAACTCTTTTCATACCAAAAGTGGCTTGAACGGTCTTCACGAACGGTTTTCGCACGGTTTGTCATAATGGAACCAAAACTCCACGAACGGACTAGAAACGAGCTAAACATGAGTTTTGGGCAAACGGGATGACTTGGGTGTTAAGAAAAACTCAAATGCAACTCTTTTCGTACCAAAAGTGGCTAGAACAGTCTTCACGAACGGTTTTCGCACGGTTTGTCGTAATGGAACCAAAACTCCGGAACGGACTAGAAACGAGCTAAACATGAGTTTTGGGTCAAACGGGATGACTTGGGTGTTAAGAAAAACTCAAATGCAACTCTTTTTGTACCAAAAGTGGCTAGAACGGTCTTCACGAACGGTTTTCGCAAAGTTTGTCATACGGAACCAAAACTCCGGAACGGACTACAAACGAGCTAAACATGAGTTTTGGGGCAAACGGGATGACTTGGGTGTTAAGAAAAACTCAAATGCAACTCTTTTCGTACCAAAAGTGGCTAGAACGGTCTTCACGAACGGTTTTCGCACATTGTCATATGAGAATCAAAACACCAGAACGGACTAGAAACGAGCTAAACATGAGTTTTGGGGCAAACGGGATGACTTGGGTGTTAAGAAAAACTCAAATGCAACTCTTTTCGTACCAAAAGTGGCTAGAACTATCTTCACGAACGGTTTTCGCACGGTTTGTCGTAATGCCGAAACCAAAACTCCAAGAACGGACTAGAAACGAGCTAAACATGAGTTTTGGGTCAAACGGGATGACTTGGGTGTTAAGAAAACTCAAATGCAACTCTTTTCATACCAAAAGTGGCTAGAACTGTCTTCACGAACGGTTTTCGCAAAGTTTGTCGTACCGGAACCAAAACTCCGGGAACGGACTACAAACGAGCTAAACATGAGTTTTGGGGCAAACGGGATGACTTGGGTGTTAAGAAAAACTCAAATGCAACTCTTTTCGTACCAAAAGTGGCTAGAACGGTCTTCACGAACGGTTTTCGCACACTTTATCATATGAGAACCAAAACTCCTGGAACGGACTAGAAACGAGCTAAACATGAGTTTTGGGGCAAATGGGATGACTTGGGTGTTAAGAAAAACTCAAATGCAACTCTTTTCATACCAAAAGTGGCTAGAACTGTCTTCACGAACGGTTTTAGTACGGTTTGTCGTAACGGAACCAAAACTCCGCGAATGGACTAGAAACGAGCTAAACATGAGTTTTGGGTCAAACGGGATGACTTGGGTGTTAAGAAAAACTCAAATGCAACTCTTTTCATACCAAAAGTGGCTTGAACTGTCTTCACGAACGGTTTTCGTACGGTTTGTCGTAACGGAACCAAAACTCCGGGAACGGACTAGAAACGAGCTAAACATGAGTTTTGGGTCAAACGGGATGACTTGGGTGTTAAGAAAAACTCAAATGCAACTCTTTTCATACCAAAAGTGGCTAGAACAGTCTTCACGAACGGTTTTAGTATGGTTTGTCGTAACGGAACCAAAACTCCAGGAACGGACTAGAAACGAGCTAAACATGAGTTTTGGGGCAAACGGGATGACTTGGGTGTTAAGGAAAACTCAAATGCAACTCTTTTCATACCAAAAGTGGCTAGAACAGTCTTCACGAACGGTTTTAGTACGGTTTGTCGTAACGGAACCAAAACTCCGCGAATGGACTAGAAACGAGCTAAACATGAGTTTTGGGTCAAACGGGATGACTTGGGTGTTAAGAAAAACTCAAATGCAACTCTTTTCATACCAAAAGTGGCTAGAACAGTCTTCACGAACGGTTTTAGTACGGTTTGTCGTAACGGAACCAAAACTCCGCGAATGGACTAGAAACGAGCTAAACATGAGTTTTGGGTCAAACGGGATGACTTGGGTGTTAAGAAAAACTCAAATGCAACTCTTTTCGTACCAAAAGTGGCTTGAACCTGTCTTCACGAACGGTTTTCGCACGGTTTGTCGTAACGGAACCAAAACTCCGGAACGGACTAGAAAAACTAAACACGAGTTTTGGGTCAAACGGGATGCCTTGGGTGTTAAGAAAAACTCAAATGCATCTCTTTTCGTACCAAAAGTGGCTAGAACAGTCTTCACGAACGGTTTTAGTACGGTTTGTCGTACCGAAACCAAAACTCCAGGAACGGACTAGAAACGAGCTAAACATGAGTTTTGGGGCAAACGGGATGACTTGGGTGTTAAGAAAAATTCAAATGCAACTCTTTTCGTACCAAAAGTGGCTTGAACTATCTTCACGAACGATTTTAGAATGGTTTGTCTTAATGGAACCAAAACTCCGGAACGGACTAAAAACGTTTTAGGTAAATATGAGTTTTGGGTCACTTTGTCATATGACGGGATGACTTGGGTGTTAAGAAAAACTCAAATGCAACTCTTTTCATACCAAAAGTGGCTAGAACTATCTTCACGAACGATTTTAGAACGGTTTGTCGTAACGGAACCAAAACTCCAGAACGGACTAAAACGAGCTAAACATGAGTTTTGGGTCAAACGGGATGACTTGGGTGTTAAGAAAAACTCAAATACAACTCTTTTCGTACCAAAAGTGGCTAGAATGGTCTTCACGAATAATTTTCGCACACTTTGTCATATGAGAACCAAAACTCCCGGAAGCGGGCAGTTTTGGGATGACTTGGGTGTTGAGAAAAAATTCAAATGCAACTCTTTTCGTACCAAAAGTGGCTAGAACAGTCTTCACGAACGGTTTTTCGCATAGTTTGTCATACCAAAACCAAAACTCCAAGAACGGACTAGAAACGAGCTAAACATGAGTTTTGGGTCAAACGGGATGACTTGGGTGTTAAGAAAACTCAAATGCAACTCTTTTTGTACCAAAAGTGGCTTGAACTGTCTTCACGAACGGTTTTGCAAAGTTTGTCGTACGGAACCAAAACTCCGAACGGACTACAAACGAGCTAAACATGAGTTTTGGGGCAAACGGGATGACTTGGGTGTTAAGGAAAACTCAAATGCAACTCTTTTCATACCAAAAGTGGCTAGAACAGTCTTCACGAACGGTTTTAGTACGGTTTGTCATCACGGAACCAAAACTCCGCGAATGGACTAGAAACGAGCTAAACATGAGTTTTGGGCAAATGGGATGACTTGGGTGTTAAGAAAAACTCAAATGCAACTCTTTTCATACCAAAAGTGGCTAGAACAGTCTTCACGAAAGGTTTTAGTACGGTTTGTCGTAACGGAACCAAAACTCCGCGAATGGACTAGAAACGAGCTAAACATGAGTTTTGGGTCAAACGGGATGACTTGGGTGTTAAGAAAAACTCAAATACAACTCTTTTCGTACCAAAAGTGGCTTGAACTGTCTTCACGAACGGTTTTCGCACGGTTTGTCGTAACGGAACCAAAACTCCGGGAACGGACTAGAAACGAGCTAAACACGAGTTTTGGGTCAAACGGGATGACTTGGGTGTTAAGAAAAACTCAAATGCAACTCTTTTCGTACCAAAAGTGGCTAGAACGGTCTTCACGAACGGTTTTCGCACAGTTTGTCGTACCGAAACCAAAACTCTAGGAACGGACTAGAAACGAGCTAAACATGAGTTTTGGGTCAAACGGGATGACTTGGGTGTTAAGAAAAACTCAAATGCAACTCTTTTCGTACCAAAAGTGGCTAGAATGGTCTTCATGAAAGCGGTTTTCGCACACTTTGTCATACCGAAACCAAAACTCCGAGAACGGACTGAAACGAGCTAAACATGAGTTTTGAGGCAAACGGGATGACTTGGGTGTTAAAAAACTCAAATGCAACTCTTTTCGTACCAAAAGTGGCTTGAACCGTCTTCACGAACGGTTTTCGCACGGTTTGTCGTACCGGAACCAAAACTCCAGAACGGACTACGAGCTAAACATGAGTTTTGGGCAAACGGGATGACTTGGGTGTTAAGGAAAACTCAAATGCAACTCTTTTCGTACCAAAAGTGGCTAGAACGGTCTTCACGAACGGTTTTCGCACGGTTTGTCGTACGGAACCAAAACACCAGGAACGGACTAGAAACGAGCTAAACATGAGTTTTTGGGCAAACGGGATGACTTGGGTGTTAAGAAAAACTCAAATGCAACTCTTTTCATACCAAAAGTGGCTAGAACTGTCTTCACGAACGGTTTTCGCACGGTTTGTCGTAACGGAACCAAAACTCCGAACGGACTAGAAACGAGCTAAACATGAGTTTTGGGCAAACGGGATGACTTGGGTGTTAAGAAAAACTCAAATGCAACTCTTTTCATACCAAAAGTGGCTAGAATGGTCTTCACGAACGGTTTTTGCACGGTTTGTCGTAACGGAACCAAAACTCCGCGAATGGACTAGAAACGAGCTAAACATGAGTTTTGGGGCAAATGGGATGACTTGGGTGTTAAGAAAAACTCAAATGCAACTCTTTTCATACCAAAAGTGGCTAGAATGTCTTCACGAACGGTTTTAGTACGGTTTGTCGTAACGGAACCAAAACTCCGCGAATGGACTAGAAACGAGCTAAACATGAGTTTTGGGTCAAACGGGATGACTTGGGTGTTAAGAAAAACTCAAATGCAACTCTTTTCATACCAAAAGTGGCTAGAACAGTCTTCACGAACGGTTTTCGCACGGTTTGTCGTAACGGAACCAAAACTCCGGGAACGGACTAGAAACGAGCTAAACATGAGTTTTGGGGCAAATGGGATGACTTGGGTGTTAAGAAAAACTCAAATGCAACTCTTTTCATACCAAAAGTGGCTAGAACAGTCTTCACGAACGGTTTTAGTACGGTTTGTCGTAACGGAACCAAAACTCCGCGAATGGACTAGAAACGAGCTAAACATGAGTTTTGGGGCAAACGGGATGACTTGGGTGTTAAGAAAAACTCAAATGCAACTCTTTTCATACCAAAAGTGGCTTGAACTGTCTTCACGAACGGTTTTAGTACGGTTTGTCGTAACGGAACCAAAACTCCGAGAACGGACTAGAAACGAGCTAAACATGAGTTTTGGGTCAAACGGGATGACTTGGGTGTTAAGAAAAACTCAAATGCAACTCTTTTCATACCAAAAGTGGCTAGAACGGTCTTCACGAACGGTTTTAGTACGGTTTGTCGTAACGGAACCAAAACTCCGGAACGGACTAGAAACGAGCTAAACATGAGTTTTGGGGCAAACGGGATGACTTGGGTGTTAAGAAAAACTCAAATGCAACTCTTTTCATACCAAAAGTGGCTAGAACAAGTCTTCACGAACGGTTTTAGTACGGTTTGTCTTAATGGAACCAAAACTCCGCAAATGGACTAGAAACGAGCTAAACATGAGTTTTGGGTCAAACGGGATGACTTGGGTGTTAAGAAAACTCAAATGCAACTCTTTTCGTACCAAAAGTGGCTAGAACGGTCTTCACGAACGGTTTTCGCAGTATGGTTTGTCATATGAGAACCAAAACTCCGGAACGGGAAACGAGCTAAACATGAGTTTTAGGTCAAACGGGATGACTTGGGTGTTAAGAAAAATTCAAATGCAACTCTTTTCGTACCAAAAGTGGCTAGAACTATCTTCACGAACGATTTTAGAACGGTTTGTCGTAACGGGACCAAAACTCCGGGAACGGACTAGAAACGAGCTAAACATGAGTTTTGGGTCAAACGGGATGACTTGGGTGTTAAGAAAAACTCAAATGCAACTCTTTTCGTACCAAAAGTGGCTAGAATGGTCTTCACGAACGGTTTTAACGGTTTGTCGCGGAACCAAAACTTTGTCACTAGAAACGAGCTAAACATGAGTTTTGGGCAAACGGGATGACTTGGGTGTTAAGAAAAATTCAAATGCAACTCTTTTCGTACCAAAAGTGGCTAGAACAGTCTTCACGAACGGTTTTCGCACGGTTTGTCATACCGGAACCAAAACTCCAAGAACGGACTAGAAACGAGCTAAACATGAGTTTTGGGTCAAACGGGATGACTT
The DNA here is from genome assembly GCA_018135685.1 of Themeda triandra. Classification (NCBI taxonomy): domain Eukaryota; kingdom Viridiplantae; phylum Streptophyta; class Magnoliopsida; order Poales; family Poaceae; genus Themeda; species Themeda triandra. Next base: position 22,165 of record JAENPR010002476.1, read on the forward strand.
GGGTGTTAAGAAAAACTCAAATGCAACTCTTTTTGTACCAAAAGTGGCTAGAACTGTCTTCACGAACGGTTTTAGCACAGTTTGTCGTAACGGAACCAAAACTCCGCGAACGGACTACAAATGAGCTAAACATGAGTTTTGGGTCAAACGGGATGACTTGGGTGTTAAGAAAAACTCAAATGCAACTCTTTTCGTACCAAAAGTGGCTAGAACGGTCTTCACGAACGGTTTTGCACGGTTTGTCGTACCGGAACCAAAACACCGGAACGGACTAGAAACGAGCTAAACATGAGTTTTGGGGCAAATGGGATGACTTGGGTGTTAAGAAAAACTCAAATGCAACTCTTTTCATACCAAAAGTGGCTAGAACGGTATTCACGAACGGTTTTAGTACGGTTTGTCGTAACGGAACCAAAACTCCGCGAATGGACTAGAAACGAGCTAAACATGAGTTTTGGGTCAAACGGGATGACTTGGGTGTTAAGAAAAACTCAAATGCAACTCTTTTCGTACCAAAAGTGGCTTGAACTGTCTTCACGAACGGTTTTCGCACGGTTTGTCGTAACGGAACCAAAACTCCGAGAACGGACTGAAACGAGCTAAACATGAGTTTTGGGCAAATGGGATGACTTGGGTGTTAAGAAAAACTCAAATGCAACTCTTTTCATACCAAAAGTGGCTAGAAACAGTCTTCACGAACGGTTTTAGTATGGTTTGTCGTAACGGAACCAAAACTCCGCGAATTGACTAGAAACGAGCTAAACATGAGTTTTGGGTCAAACGGGATGACTTGGGTGTTAAGAAAAACTCAAATGCAACTCTTTTCATACCAAAAGTGGCTAGAACAAGTCTTCACGAACGGTTTTAGTACGGTTTTCATAATGGAACCAAAACTCCGCGAATGGACTAGAAACGAGCTAAACATGAGTTTTTGGGGCAAATGGGATGACTTGGGTGTTAAGAAAAACTCAAATGCAACTCTTTTCATACCAAAAGTGGCTAGAACAGTCTTCACGAACGGTTTTAGTACGGTTTGTCGTAACGGAACCAAAACTCCGCGAATGGACTAGAAACGAGCTAAACATGAGTTTTGGGTCAAACGGGATGACTTGGGTGTTAAGAAAAACTCAAATGCAACTATTTTCGTACCAAAAGTGGCTTGAACTGTCTTCACGAACGGTTTTCGCACGGTTTGTCGTAACGGAATCAAAACTCCGAGAACGGACTAGAAACGAGCTAAACATGAGTTTTGGGTCAAACGGGATGACTTGGGTGTTAAGAAAAACTCAAATGCAACTCTTTTCATACCAAAAGTGGCTAGAACAGTCTTCACGAACGGTTTTAGTACGGTTTGTCGTAACGGAACCAAAACTCCAGGAATGGACTAGAAACGAGCTAAACATGAGTTTTGGGTCAAACGGGATGACTTGGGTGTTAAGAAAAACTCAAATGCAACTCTTTTCGTACCAAAAGTGGCTAGAATGGTCTTCACGAACGGTTTTCGCACAGTTTGTCGTAACGGAACCAAAACTCCGGAACGGACTAGAAACGAGCTAAACATGAGTTTTGGGGCAAATGGGATGACTTGGGTGTTAAGAAAAACTCAAATGCAACTCTTTTCATACCAAAAGTGGCTAGAACAGTCTTCACGAACGGTTTTAGTATGGTTTGTCGTAACGGAACCAAAACTCCACGAATGGACTAGAAACGAGCTAAACATGAGTTTTGGGTCAAACGGGATGACTTGGGTGTTAAGAAAAACTCAAATGCAACTCTTTTCATACCAAAAGTGGCTAGAACAGTCTTCACGAACGGTTTTAGTACGGTTTTTCATAATGGAACCAAAACTCCGCGAATGGACCTGAAACGAGCTGAACATGAGTTTTGGGGCAAATGGGATGACTTGGGTGTTAAGAAAAACTCAAATGCAACTCTTTTCATACCAAAAGTGGCTAGAACAGTCTTCACGAACGGTTTTAGTACGGTTTGTCGTAACGGAACCAAAACTCCGCGAATGGACTAGAAATGAGCTAAACATGAGTTTTGGGTCAAACGGGATGACTTGGGTGTTAAGAAAAACTCAAATGCAACTATTTTCGTACCAAAAGTGGCTTGAATTGTCTTCACGAACGGTTTTCGCACGGTTTGTCGTAACGGAACCAAAACTCCGAGAACGGACTAGAAACGAGCTAAACATGAGTTTTGGGTCAAACGGGATGACTTGGGTGTTAAGAAAAACTCAAATGCAACTCTTTTCATACCAAAAGTGGCTAGAACAGTCTTCACGAACGGTTTTAGTACGGTTTGTCGTAACGGAACCAAAACTCCGCGAATCGACTAGAAACGAGCTAAACATGAGTTTTGGGGCAAACGGGATGACTTGGGTGTTAAGAAAAACTCAAATGCAACTCTTTTCATACCAAAAGTGGCTAGAACGGTCTTCACGAACGGTTTTAGTACGGTTTGTCTTAATGGAACCAAAACTCCGCGAACGGACTACAAACGAGCTAAACATGAGTTTTAGGTCAAACTCGATGACTTGGGTGTTAAGAAAATTCAAATACAACTCTTTTCGTACCAAAGGTGGCTAGAACGGTCTTCACGAATAATTTTCGCACACTTTGTCATATGAGAACCAAAACTCCGGAACGGACTAGAAACGAGCTAAACATGAGTTTTGGGTCAAACGGGATGACTTGGGTGTTGAGAAAAATTCAAATGCAACTCTTTTCGTACTAAAAGTGGCTTGAACTATCTTCACGAACGATTTTAGAACGGTTTGTCGTAACGGAACCAAAACTCCAGGAACAGACTAAAACGAGCTAAACATGAGTTTTGGGTCAAACGGGATGACTTGGGTGTTAAGAAAACTCAAATGCAACTCTTTTCGTACCAAAAGTGGCTAGAATGGTCTTCACGAATAATTTTCGCACACTTTGTCATATGAGAACCAAAACTCCAGAACGGACCGGAAACGGCTAAACATGAGTTTTGGGGCAAATGGGATGACTTGGGTGTTAAGAAAACTCAAATGCAACTCTTTTCGTACCAAAAGTGGCTAGAACAGTCTTCACGAACGGTTTTCGCACGGTTTGTCATACCGAAACCAAAACTCCAAGAACGGACTAGAAACGAGCTAAACATGAGTTTTGGGTCAAACGGGATGACTTGGGTGTTAAGAAAAACTCAAATGCAACTCTTTTTGTACCAAAAGTGGCTTGAATTGTCTTCACGAACGGTTTTCGCACAGTTTGTCGTACCGGAACCAAAACTCCAGAACGGACTACAAATGAGCTAAACATGAGTTTTGGGTCAAACGGGATGACTTGGGTGTTAAGAAAACTCAAATGCAACTCTTTTCGTACCAAAAGTGGCTAGAACGGTCTTCACGAACGGTTTTGCACGGTTTGTCGTAACGGAACCAAAACACCAGAACGGACTAGAAACGAGCTAAACATGAGTTTTGGGGCAAATGGGATGACTTGGGTGTTAAGAAAAACTCAAATGCAACTCTTTTCATACCAAAAGTGGCTAGAACAGTATTCACGAATGGTTTTAGTACGGTTTGTCGTAACGGAACCAAAACTCCGCGAATGGACTAGAAACGAGCTAAACATGAGTTTTGGGTCAAACGGGATGACTTGGGTGTTAAGAAAAACTCAAATGCAACTCTTTTCGTACCAAAAGTGGCTTGAACGGTCTTCACGAACGGTTTTCGCACGGTTTGTCGTAACGGAACCAAAACTCCGCGAACGGACTAGAAACGAGCTAAACACGAGTTTTGGGGCAAATGGGATGACTTGGGTGTTAAGAAAACTCAAATGCAACTCTTTTCATACCAAAAGTGGCTAGAACGGTCTTCACGAACGGTTTTAGTACGGTTTGTCGTAACGGAACCAAAACTCCGCGAATGGACTAGAAACGAGCTAAACATGAGTTTTGGGTCAAACGGGATGACTTGGGTGTTAAGAAAAACTCAAATGCAACTCTTTTCGTACCAAAAGTGGCTAGAATGGTCTTCACGAATAATTTTCGCACACTTTGTCATATGAGAACCAAAACTCGGGACTAGAAACGAGCTAAACATGAGTTTTGGGGCAAACGGGATGACTTGGGTGTTAAGAAAACTCAAATGCAACTCTTTTCGTACCAAAAGTGGCTAGAACAGTCTTCACAAACGGTTTTAGCACGGTTTGTCATAACGGAACCAAAACTCCACGAACGGACAAGAAACGAGCTAAACATGAGTTTTGGGTCAAACGGGATGACTTGGGTGTTAAGAAAAACTCAAATGCAACTCTTTTTGTACCAAAAGTGGCTTGAACTGTCTTCACGAACGGTTTTCGCACAGTTTGTCGTAACGGAACCAAAACTCCGCGAACGGACTACAAACGAGCTAAACATGAGTTTTGGGGCAAACGGGATGACTTGGGTGTTAAGGAAAACTCAAATGCAACTCTTTTCGTACCAAAAGTGGCTAGAACGGTCTTCACGAACGGTTTTGCACGGTTGTCGTAACGGAACCAAAACACCGAACGGACTAGAAACGAGCTAAACATGAGTTTTGGGGCAAATGGGATGACTTGGGTGTTAAGAAAAACTCAAATGCAACTCTTTTCATACCAAAAGTGGCTAGAACAGTATTCACGAATGGTTTTAGTACGGTTTGTAACGGAACCAAAACTCCGCGAATGGACTAGAAACGAGCTAAACATGAGTTTTGGGTCAAACGGGATGACTTGGGTGTTAAGAAAACTCAAATGCAACTCTTTTCGTACCAAAAGTGGCTTGAACGGTCTTCACGAACGGTTTTCGCACGGTTTGTCGTAACGGAACCAAAACTCCGGGAACGGACTAGAAACGAGCTAAACATGAGTTTTGGGTCAAACGGGATGACTTGGGTGTTAAGAAAAACTCAAATGCAACTCTTTTCATACCAAAAGTGGCTAGAACAGTCTTCACGAACGGTTTTAGTACGGTTTGTCATAACAGAACCAAAACTCCGCGAACTGACTAGAAACGAGCTAAACATGAGTTTTGGGTCAAACGGGATGACTTGGGTGTTAAGAAAAACTCAAATACAACTCTTTTCGTACCAAAAGTGGCTAGAATGGTCTTCACGAATAATTTTCGCACACTTTGTCATATGAGAACCAAAACTCCAAGAACGGACTAGAAAAGCTAAACATGGTTTTGGGATGACTTGGGTGTTGAGAAAAATTCAAATGCAACTCTTTTCGTACCAAAAGTGGCTAGAACGGTCTTCACAAACGGTTTTCGCACGGTTTGTCATACCGAAACCAAAACTCCAAGAACGGACTAGAAACGAGCTAAACATGAGTTTTGGGTCAAACGGGATGACTTGGGTGTTAAGAAAAACTCAAATGCAACTCTTTTTGTACCAAAAGTGGCTTGAGCTTGTCTTCACGAACGGTTTTCGCACAGTTTGTCGTACCGGAACCAAAACTCCAGGAACGGACTACAAACGAGCTAAACATGAGTTTTGGGCAAACGGGATGACTTGGGTGTTAAGGAAAACTCAAATGCAACTCTTTTCGTACCAAAAGTGGCTAGAACGGTCTTCACGAACGGTTTTGCACGGTTTGTCGTACCGGAACCAAAACACCGAGAACGGACTAGAAACGAGCTAAACATGAGTTTTGGGGCAAATGGGATGACTTGGGTGTTAAGAAAAACTCAAATGCAACTCTTTTCATACCAAAAGTGGCTAGAACAGTATTCACGAATGGTTTTAGTACGGTTTGTCGTAACGGAACCAAAACTCCGCGAATGGACTAGAAACGAGCTAAACATGAGTTTTGGGTCAAACGGGATGACTTGGGTGTTAAGAAAACTCAAATGCAACTCTTTTCGTACCAAAAGTGGCTTGAACTGTCTTCACGAACGGTTTTCGCACGGTTTGTCGTAACGGAACCAAAACTCCAGGAACGGACTAGAAACGAGCTAAACACGAGTTTTGGGTCAAACGGGATGCCTTGGGTGTTAAGAAAAACTCAAATGCAACTCTTTTCATACCAAAAGTGGCTAGAACAGTCTTCACGAACGGTTTTAGTACGGTTTGTCGTAACGGAACCAAAACTCCGCGAATTGACTAGAAACGAGCTAAACATGAGTTTTGGGTCAAACGGGATGACTTGGGTGTTAAGAAAAACTCAAATACAACTCTTTTCGTACCAAAAGTGGCTAGAATGGTCTTCACGAATAATTTTCGCACACTTTGTCATATGAGAACCAAAACTCCCGGAACGGGCTAAACATGGGATGACTTGGGTGTTGAGAAAAATTCAAATGCAACTCTTTTCGTACCAAAAGTGGCTAGAACAGTCTTCACGAACGGTTTTCGCACGTTTGTCATACCGAAACCAAAACTCCAAGAATGGACTAGAAACGAGCTAAACATGAGTTTTGGGTCAAACGGGATGACTTGGGTGTTAAGAAAAACTCAAATGCAACTCTTTTTGTACCAAAAGTGGCTTGAACTGTCTTCACGAACGGTTTTCGCACAGTTTGTCGTACCGGAACCAAAACTCCAGAACGGACTACAAACGAGCTAAACATGAGTTCTTGGGCAAACGGGATGACTTGGGTGTTAAGGAAAACTCAAATGCAACTCTTTTCATACCAAAAGTGGCTAGAACGGTCTTCACGAACGGTTTTGCACGGTTTGTCGTAACGGAACCAAAACACGAACGGACTAGAAACGAGCTAAACATGAGTTTTGGGGCAAACGGGATGACTTGGGTGTTAAGAAAAACTCAAATGCAACTCTTTTCATACCAAAAGTGGCTAGAACAGTCTTCACGAATGGTTTTAGTACGGTTTGTCGTAACGGAACCAAAACTCCGCGAATGGACTAGAAACGAGCTAAACATGAGTTTTGGGTCAAACGGGATGACTTGGGTGTTAAGAAAAACTCAAATGAAACTCTTTTCGTACCAAAAGTGGCTTGAATTGTCTTCACGAACGGTTTTCGCACGGTTTGTCGTAACGGAACCAAAACTCCGGGAACGGACTAGAAACGAGCTAAATACGAGTTTTGGGTCAAACGGGATGCCTTGGGTGTTAAGAAAAACTCAAATGCAACTCTTTTCATACCAAAAGTGGCTAGAACAGTCTTCACGAACGGTTTTAGTACGGTTTGTCGTAACGGAACCAAAACTCCGCGAATTGACTAGAAACGAGCTAAACATGAGTTTTGGGTCAAACGGGATGACTTGGGTGTTAAGAAAAACTCAAATACAACTCTTTTTGTACCAAAAGTGGCTAGAATGGTCTTCACGAATAATTTTCGCACACTTTGTCATATGAGAACCAAAACTCCCGGAACGGCTAAACGGGATGACTTGGGTGTTGAGAAAAATTCAAATGCAACTCTTTTCGTACCAAAAGTGGCTAGAACAGTCTTCACAAACGGTTTTCGCACGCTTGTCATACCGAAACCAAAACTCCAAGAACGGACTAGAAACGAGCTAAACATGAGTTTTGGGTCAAACGGGATGACTTGGGTGTTAAGAAAAACTCAAATGCAACTCTTTTTGTACCAAAAGTGGCTTGAACTGTCTTCACGAACGGTTTTCGCAAAGTTTGTCGTACCGGAACCAAAACTCCAGAACGGACTACAAACGAGCTAAACATGAGTTCTGGGGCAAACGGGATGACTTGGGTGTTAAGGAAAACTCAAATGCAACTCTTTTCGTACCAAAAGTGGCTAGAACGGTCTTCACGAACGGTTTTTGCACAGTTTGTCGTACCGGAACCAAAACACCAGGAACGGACTAGAAACGAGCTAAACATGAGTTTTTGGGGCAAATGGGATGACTTGGTGTTAAGAAAAACTCAAATGCAACTCTTTTCATACCAAAAGTGGCTAGAACAGTCTTCACGAACGGTTTTAGTACGGTTTGTCATAACGGAACCAAAACTCCGCGAATGGACTAGAAACGAGCTAAACATGAGTTTTGGGTCAAACGGGATGACTTGGGTGTTAAGAAAAACTCAAATGCAACTCTTTTCGTACCAAAAGTGGCTTGAACTGTCTTCACGAACGGTTTTCGCACGGTTTGTCGTAACGGAACCAAAACTCCGGGAACGGACTAGAAACGAGCTAAACATGAGTTTTGGGTCAAACGGGATGCCTTGGGTGTTAAGAAAAACTCAAATGCAACTCTTTTCATACCAAAAGTGGCTAGAACAGTCTTCACGAACGGTTTTAGTACGGTTTGTCGTAACGGAACCAAAACTCCGCGAATTGACTAGAAACGAGCTAAACATGAGTTTTGGGTCAAACGGGATGACTTGGGTGTTAAGAAAAACTCAAATACAACTCTTTTCGTACCAAAAGTGGCTAGAATGGTCTTCACGAATAATTTTCGCACACTTTGTCATATGAGAACCAAAACTCCTAGAAACGGGCATGAGGATGACTTGGGTGTTGAGAAAAATTCAAATGCAACTCTTTTCGTACCAAAAGTGGCTAGAACAGTCTTCACGAACGGTTTTCGCACAGTTTGTCATACCGAAACCAAAACTCCAAGAACGGACTAGAAACGAGCTAAACATGAGTTTTGGGTCAAACGGGATGACTTGGGTGTTAAGAAAAACTCAAATGCAACTCTTTTTGTACCAAAAGTGGCTTGAACTGTCTTCACGAACGGTTTTCGCACAGTTTGTCGTACCGGAACCAAAACTCCAGGAACGGACTACAAACGAGCTAAACATGAGTTTTGGGCAAACGGGATGACTTGGGTGTTAAGGAAAACTCAAATGCAACTCTTTTCGTACCAAAAGTGGCTAGAACAGTCTTCACGAACGGTTTTAGCACGGTTTGTCGTAACGGAACCAAAACACCAGGAACGGACTAGAAACGAGCTAAACATGAGTTTTGGGGCAAATGGGATGACTTGGGTGTTAAGAAAAACTCAAATGCAACTCTTTTCATACCAAAAGTGGCTAGAACAAGTATTCACGAATGGTTTTAGTACGGTTTGTCGTAACGGAACCAAAACTCCGCGAATGGACTAGAAACGAGCTAAACATGAGTTTTGGGTCAAACGGGATGACTTGGGTGTTAAGAAAAACTCAAATGCAACTCTTTTCGTACCAAAAGTGGCTTGAACTGTCTTCACGAACGGTTTTCGCACGGTTTGTCGTAACGGAACCAAAACTCCGGAACGGACTAGAAACGAGCTAAACACGAGTTTTGGGTCAAACGGGATGACTTGGGTGTTAAGAAAACTCAAATGCAACTCTTTTCATACCAAAAGTGGCTAGAACGGTCTTCACGAACGGTTTTAGTACGGTTTGTCGTAACGGAACCAAAACTCCGCGAACGGACTAGAAACGAGCTAAACATGAGTTTTGGGTCAAACGGGATGACTTGGGTGTTAAGAAAAACTCAAATGCAACTCTTTTCATACCAAAAGTGGCTAGAACGGTCTTCACGAATAATTTTCGCACACTTTGTCATATGAGAACCAAAACTCCTGGAACGGGCAGGATGACTTGGGTGTTGAGAAAAATTCAAATGCAACTCTTTTCGAACCAAAACTCCACGAACGGACTAGAAACCAAAACTCCAAGAGCTAAACACATGAGTTTTGGGTCAAACGGGATGACTTGGGTGTTAAGAAAAACTCAAATGCAACTCTTTTTGTACCAAAAGTGGCTTGAACTGTCTTCACGAACGGTTTTCGCAAAGTTTGTCGTAACGGAACCAAAACTCCGAGGAACGGACTACAAACGAGCTAAACATGAGTTTTGGGCAAACGGGATGACTTGGGTGTTAAGGAAAACTCAAATGCAACTCTTTTCGTACCAAAAGTGGCTAGAACGGTCTTCACGAACGGTTTTTGCACGGTTTGTCGTAACGGAACCAAAACACCAGAACGGACTAGAAACGAGCTAAACATGAGTTTTGGGGCAAATGGGATGACTTGGGTGTTAAGAAAAACTCAAATGCAACTCTTTTCATACCAAAAGTGGCTAGAACGGTATTCACGAATGGTTTTAGTACGGTTTGTCGTAACGGAACCAAAACTCCGCGAATGGACTAGAAACGAGCTAAACATGAGTTTTGGGTCAAACGGGATGACTTGGGTGTTAAGAAAAACTCAAATGCAACTCTTTTCGTACCAAAAGTGGCTTGAACTGTCTTCACGAACGGTTTTCGCACGGTTTGTCGTAACGGAACCAAAACTCCGGAACGGACTAGAAACGAGCTAAACACGAGTTTTGGGTCAAACGGGATGCCTTGGGTGTTAAGAAAAACTCAAATGCAACTCTTTTCATACCAAAAGTGGCTAGAACAGTCTTCACGAACGGTTTTAGTACGGTTTGTCGTAACGGAACCAAAACTCCGCGAATTGACTAGAAACGAGCTAAACATGAGTTTTGGGTCAAACGGGATGACTTGGGTGTTGAGAAAAATTCAAATGCAACTCTTTTCGTACCAAAAGTGGCTAGAACAGTCTTCACGAACGGTTTTCGCACAGTTTGTCATACCGAAACCAAAACTCCTAGAACGGACTAGAAACGAGCTAAACATGAGTTTTGGGTCAAACGGGATGACTTGGGTGTTAAGAAAAACTCAAATGCAACTCTTTTCGTACCAAAAGTGGCTTGAACTGTCTTCACGAATGGTTTTCGCACAGTTTGTCGTACCGGAACCAAAACTCTAGGAACGGACTACAAACGAGCTAAACATGAGTTTTGGGCAAACGGGATGACTTGGGTGTTAAGGAAAACTCAAATGCAACTCTTTTCGTACCAAAAGTGGCTAGAACGGTCTTCACGAACGGTTTTTGCACAGTTTGTCGTACCGGAACCAAAACACCAGGAACGGACTAGAAACGAGCTAAACATGAGTTTTGGGGCAAATGGGATGACTTGGGTGTTAAGAAAAACTCAAATGCAACTCTTTTCATACCAAAAGTGGCTAGAACAGTATTCACGAATGGTTTTAGTACGGTTTGTCGTAACGGAACCAAAACTCCGCGAATGGACTAGAAACGAGCTAAACATGAGTTTTGGGTCAAACGGGATGACTTGGGTGTTAAGAAAAACTCAAATGCAACTCTTTTCGTACCAAAAGTGGCTTGAACTGTCTTCACGAACGGTTTTCGCACGGTTTGTCGTAACGGAACCAAAACTCCGGGAACGGACTAGAAACGAGCTAAACACGAGTTTTGGGTCAAACGGGATGCCTTGGGTGTTAAGAAAAACTCAAATGCAACTCTTTTCATACCAAAAGTGGCTAGAACAGTCTTCACGAACGGTTTTAGTACGGTTTGTCGTAACGGAACCAAAACTCCGCGAATTGACTAGAAACGAGCTAAACATGAGTTTTGGGTCAAACGGGATGACTTGGGTGTTAAGAAAAACTCAAATACAACTCTTTTCGTACCAAAAGTGGCTAGAATGGTCTTCACGAATAATTTTCGCACACTTTGTCATATGAGAACCAAAACTCCCGGAACGAGGAGTTTTGGGGGATGACTTGGGTGTTGAGAAAAATTCAAATGCAACTCTTTTCGTACCAAAAGTGGCTAGAACAGTCTTCACGAACGGTTTTCGCACAGTTTGTCATACCGAAACCAAAACTCCAAGAACGGACTAGAAACGAGCTAAACATGAGTTTTGGGTCAAACGGGATGACTTGGGTGTTAAGAAAAACTCAAATGCAACTCTTTTTGTACCAAAAGTGGCTTGAACTGTCTTCACGAACGGTTTTCGCACAGTTTGTCGTACCGGAACCAAAACTCCAGGAACGGACTACAAACGAGCTAAACATGAGTTCTGGGGCAAACGGGATGACTTGGGTGTTAAGGAAAACTCAAATGCAACTCTTTTCGTACCAAAAGTGGCTAGAACGGTCTTCACGAACGGTTTTTGCACAGTTTGTCGTACCGGAACCAAAACACCAGGAACGGACTAGAAACGAGCTAAACATGAGTTTTGGGGCAAATGGGATGACTTGGGTGTTAAGAAAAACTCAAATGCAACTCTTTTCATACCAAAAGTGGCTAGAACAGTCTTCACGAATGGTTTTAGTACGGTTTGTCGTAACGGAACCAAAACTCCACGAATGGACTAGAAACGAGCTAAACATGAGTTTTGGGTCAAACGGGATGACTTGGGTGTTAAGAAAAACTCAAATGCAACTCTTTTCGTACCAAAAGTGGCTTGAATTGTCTTCACGAACGGTTTTCGCACGGTTTGTCGTAACGGAACCAAAACTCCGGGAACGGACTAGAAACGAGCTAAACACGAGTTTTGGGTCAAACGGGATGCCTTGGATGTTAAGAAAAACTCAAATGCAACTCTTTTCGTACCAAAAGTGGCTTGAACTGTCTTCACGAACGGTTTTCGCACGGTTTGTCGTAACGGAACCAAAACTCCGGAACGGACTAGAAACGAGCTAAACATGAGTTTTGGGTCAAACGGGATGACTTGGGTGTTAAGAAAAACTCAAATGCAACTCTTTTCATACCAAAAGTGGCTAGAACAAGTCTTCACGAACGGTTTTAGTACGGTTTGTCGTAACGGAACCAAAACTCCGCGAATTGACTAGAAACGAGCTAAACATGAGTTTTGGGTCAAACGGGATGACTTGGGTGTTAAGAAAAACTCAAATACAACTCTTTTCGTACCAAAAGTGGCTAGAATGGTCTTCACGAATAATTTTCGCACACTTTGTCATATGAGAACCAAAACTCCCGGAACGAGCTAAACATGAGGCGGGATGACTTGGGTGTTGAGAAAAATTCAAATGCAACTCTTTTCATACCAAAAGTGGCTAGAACAGTCTTCACGAACGGTTTTCGCACGGTTTGTCATACCGAAACCAAAACTCCAAGAACGGACTAGAAACGAGCTAAACATGAGTTTTGGGTCAAACGGGATGACTTGGGTGTTAAGAAAAACTCAAATGCAACTCTTTTTGTACCAAAAGTGGCTTGAACTGTCTTCACGAACGGTTTTCGCACAGTTTGTCGTACCGGAACCAAAACTCCAGGAACGGACTACAAACGAGCTAAACATGAGTTCTGGGGCAAACGGGATGACTTGGGTGTTAAGGAAAACTCAAATGCAACTCTTTTCGTACCAAAAGTGGCTAGAACAGTCTTCACGAACGGTTTTAGCACGGTTTGTCGTAACGGAACCAAAACTCCACGAACGGACTAGAAACGAGCTAAACATGAGTTTTGGGGCAAATGGGATGACTTGGGTGTTAAGAAAAACTCAAATGCAACTCTTTTCATACCAAAAGTGGCTAGAACAGTATTCACGAATGGTTTTAGTACGGTTTGTCGTAACGGAACCAAAACTCCGCGAATGGACTAGAAACGAGCTAAACATGAGTTTTGGGTCAAACGGGATGACTTGGGTGTTAAGAAAAACTCAAATGCAACTCTTTTCGTACCAAAAGTGGCTTGAACTGTCTTCACGAACGGTTTTCGCACGGTTTGTCGTAACGGAACCAAAACTCCGGGAACGGACTAGAAACGAGCTAAACACGAGTTTTGGGTCAAACGGGATGCCTTGGGTGTTAAGAAAAACTCAAATGCAACTCTTTTCATACCAAAAGTGGCTAGAACAGTCTTCACGAACGGTTTTAGTACGGTTTGTCGTAACGGAACCAAAACTCCGCGAATTGACTAGAAACGAGCTAAACATGAGTTTTGGGTCAAACGGGATGACTTGGGTGTTAAGAAAAACTCAAATACAACTCTTTTCGTACCAAAAGTGGCTAGAACGGTCTTCACGAATAATTTTCGCACACTTTGTCATATGAGAACCAAAACTCCTGGAACGGGCAGGATGACTTGGGTGTTGAGAAAAATTCAAATGCAACTCTTTTCGTACCAAAAGTGGCTAGAACAGTCTTCACGAACGGTTTTCGCACAGTTTGTCGTACCGAAACCAAAACTCCAAGAACGGACTAGAAACGAGCTAAACATGAGTTTTGGGTCAAACGGGATGACTTGGGTGTTAAGAAAAACTCAAATGCAACTCTTTTTGTACCAAAAGTGGCTTGAACTGTCTTCACGAACGGTTTTCGCACAGTTTGTCGTACCGGAACCAAAACTCCAGGAACGGACTACAAACGAGCTAAACATGAGTTCTGGGGCAAACGGGATGACTTGGGTGTTAAGGAAAACTCAAATGCAACTCTTTTCATACCAAAAGTGGCTAGAACGGTCTTCACGAACGGTTTTCGCACAGTTTGTCGTACCGGAACCAAAACTCAGGAACGGACTAGAAACGAGCTAAACATGAGTTTTGGGGCAAATGGGATGACTTGGGTGTTAAGAAAAACTCAAATGCAACTCTTTTCATACCAAAAGTGGCTAGAACAAGATTCACGAATTGTTTTAGTACGGTTTGTCGTAACGGAACCAAAACTCCACGAATGGACTAGAAACGAGCTAAACATGAGTTTTGGGTCAAACGGGATGACTTGGGTGTTAAGAAAAACTCAAATGCAACTCTTTTCGTACCAAAAGTGGCTTGAATTGTCTTCACGAACGGTTTTCGCACGGTTTGTCGTAACGGAACCAAAACTCCGGGAACGGACTAGAAACGAGCTAAACACGAGTTTTGGGTCAAACGGGATGCCTTGGGTGTTAAGAAAAACTCAAATGCAACTCTTTTCGTACCAAAAGTGGCTTGAACTGTCTTCACGAACGGTTTTCGCACGGTTTGTCGTAACGGAACCAAAACTCCAGGAACGGACTAGAAACGAGCTAAACATGAGTTTTGGGTCAAACGGGATGACTTGGGTGTTAAGAAAAACTCAAATGCAACTCTTTTCATACCAAAAGTGGCTAGAACGGTCTTCACGAACGGTTTTAGTACGGTTTGTCGTAACGGAACCAAAACTCCGCGAACGGACTAGAAACGAGCTAAACATGAGTTTTGGGTCAAACGGGATGACTTGGGTGTTAAGAAAAACTCAAATACAACTCTTTTCGTACCAAAAGTGGCTAGAATGGTCTTCACGAATAATTTTCGCACACTTTGTCATATGAGAACCAAAACTCCTGGAACGGGCGGGATGACTTGGGTGTTGAGAAAAATTCAAATGCAACTCTTTTCATACCAAAAGTGGCTAGAACAGTCTTCACGAACGGTTTTCGCACGGTTTGTCGTACCGAAACCAAAACTCCAGGAACGGACTAGAAACGAGCTAAACATGAGTTTTGGGTCAAACGGGATGACTTGGGTGTTAAGAAAAACTCAAATGCAACTCTTTTTGTACCAAAAGTGGCTTGAACTGTCTTCACGAACGGTTTTCGCACAGTTTGTCGTACCGGAACCAAAACTCCAGGAACGGACTACAAACGAGCTAAACATGAGTTCTGGGGCAAACGGGATGACTTGGGTGTTAAGGAAAACTCAAATGCAACTCTTTTCGTACCAAAAGTGGCTAGAACGGTCTTCACGAACGGTTTTGTACGGTTTGTCGTAACCGGAACCAAAACACCACGAACGGACTAGAAACGAGCTAAACATGAGTTTTGGGGCAAATGGGATGACTTGGGTGTTAAGAAAACTCAAATGCAACTCTTTTCATACCAAAAGTGGCTAGAACAGTATTCACGAATTGTTTTAGTACGGTTTGTCGTAACGGAACCAAAACTCCACGAATGGACTAGAAACGAGCTAAACATGAGTTTTGGGTCAAACGGGATGACTTGGGTGTTAAGAAAAACTCAAATGCATCTCTTTTCGTACCAAAAGTGGCTTGAATTGTCTTCACGAACGGTTTTCGCACGGTTTGTCGTAACGGAACCAAAACTCCGGAACGGACTAGAAACGAGCTAAACACGAGTTTTGGGTCAAACGGGATGCCTTGGATGTTAAGAAAAACTCAAATGCAACTCTTTTCGTACCAAAAGTGGCTTGAACTGTCTTCACGAACGGTTTTCGCACGGTTTGTCGTAACGGAACCAAAACTCCGGAACGGACTAGAAACGAGCTAAACATGAGTTTTGGGTCAAACGGGATGCCTTGGGTGTTAAGAAAAACTCAAATGCAACTCTTTTCATACCAAAAGTGGCTAGAACGGTCTTCACGAACGGTTTTAGTACGGTTTGTCGTAACGGAACCAAAACTCCGCGAACGGACTAGAAACGAGCTAAACATGAGTTTTGGGTCAAACGGGATGACTTGGGTGTTAAGAAAAACTCAAATACAACTCTTTTCGTACCAAAAGTGGCTAGAATGGTCTTCACGAATAATTTTCGCACACTTTGTCATATGAGAACCAAAACTCCTGGAACGGGCGGGATGACTTGGGTGTTGAGAAAAATTCAAATGCAACTCTTTTCGTACCAAAAGTGGCTAGAACAGTCTTCACGAACGGTTTTCGCACAGTTTGTCATACCGAAACCAAAACTCCAAGAACGGACTAGAAACGAGCTAAACATGAGTTTTGGGTCAAACGGGATGACTTGGGTGTTAAGAAAAACTCAAATGCAACTCTTTTTGTACCAAAAGTGGCTTGAACTGTCTTCACGAACGGTTTTCGCAAAGTTTGTCGTACCGGAACCAAAACTCCAGGAACGGACTACAAACGAGCTAAACATGAGTTCTGGGGCAAACGGGATGACTTAGGTGTTAAGGAAAACTCAAATGCAACTCTTTTGTACCAAAAGTGGCTAGAACGGTCTTCACGAACGGTTTTTGCACAGTTTGTCGTACCGGAACCAAAACACCAGGAAAGGACTAGAAACGAGCTAAACATGAGTTTTGGGGCAAATGGGATGACTTGGGTGTTAAGAAAAACTCAAATGCAACTCTTTTCATACCAAAAGTGGCTAGAACAGTATTCACGAATTGTTTTAGTACGGTTTGTCGTAACGGAACCAAAACTCCACGAATGGACTAGAAACGAGCTAAACATGAGTTTTGGGTCAAACGGGATGACTTGGGTGTTAAGAAAAACTCAAATGCATCTCTTTTCGTACCAAAAGTGGCTTGAACTGTCTTCACGAACGGTTTTCGCACGGTTTGTCATAACGGAACCAAAACTCCGGGAACGGACTAGAAACGAGCTAAACACGAGTTTTGGGTCAAACGGGATGCCTTGGATGTTAAGAAAAACTCAAATGCAACTCTTTTCATACCAAAAGTGGCTGAACTGTCTTCACGAACGGTTTTCGCACGGTTTGTCGTAACGGAACCAAAACTCCGCGAACGGACTAGAAACGAGCTAAACATGAGTTTTGGGTCAAACGGGATGACTTGGGTGTTAAGAAAAACTCAAATGCAACTCTTTTCATACCAAAAGTGGCTAGAACAGTCTTCACGAACGGTTTTAGTACGGTTTGTCATAATGGAACCAAAACTCCGCGAACAGACTAGAAACGAGCTAAACATGAGTTTTGGGGCAAACGGGATGACTTAGGTGTTAAGAAAAACTCAAATGCAACTCTTTTCATACCAAAACTGGCTAGAACAGTCATCACGAACGGTTTTAGTACGGTTTGTCGTAATCGAACCAAAACTCCGCGAACGGACTAGAAACGAGCTAAACATGAGTTTTGGGTCAAACGGGATGACTTGGGTGTTAAGAAAAACTCAAATGCAACTATTTTCGTACCAAAAGTGGTTGAACTGTCTTCACGAACGGTTTTCGCATGGTTTGTCGTAACGGAATCAAAACTACCAGAACGGACTAGAAACGAGCAAACATGAGTTTTGGGTCAAACGGGATGACTTGGGTGTTAAGAAAACTCAAATGCAACTCTTTTCATACCAAAAGTGGCTAGAACAGTCTTCACGAACGGTTTTAGTACGGTTTGTCGTAACGGAACCAAAACTCCGCGAATTGACTAGAAACGAGCTAAACATGAGTTTTGGGGCAAACGGGATGACTTGGGTGTTAAGAAAAACTCAAATGCAACTCTTTTCATACCAAAAGTGGCTAGAACAGTCTTCACGAACGGTTTTAGTACGGTTTGTCTTAATGGAACCAAAACTCCGCGAACAGACTACAAACGAGCTAAACATGAGTTTTGGGTCAAACTCGATGACTTGGGTGTTAAGAAAAATTCAAATACAACTCTTTTCGTACCAAAGGTGGCTAGAACGGTCTTCACGAATAATTTTCGCACACTTTGTCATATGAGAACCAAAACTCCTGGAACGGGCGGGATGACTTGGGTGTTGAGAAAAATTCAAATGCAACTCTTTTCGTACTAAAAGTGGCTTGAACTATCTTCACGAACGATTTTAGAACGGTTTGTCGTAACGGGACCAAAACTCCGGGAACGGACTAAAAACGAGCTAAACATGAGTTTTGGGTCAAACGGGATGACTTGGGTGTTAAGAAAAACTCAAATACAATTACCAAAAGTGGCTAGAATGGTCTTCACGAATAATTTTCGCACACTTTGTCATATGAGAACCAAAACAAATGCAACTCTTTTCGTACCAAAAGTGGATAGAACGGTCTTCACGGAACGGTTTGTCATACCGAAACCAAAACTCCAAGAATGGACTAGAAACGAGCTAAACATGAGTTTTGGGTCAAACGGGATGACTTGGGTGTTGAGAAAAATTCAAATGCAACTCTTTTTGTACCAAAAGTGGCTAGAACAGTCTTCACGAACGGTTTTCGCAAAGTTTGTCATACCGAAACCAAAACTCCAAGAACGGACTAGAAACGAGCTAAACATGAGTTTTGGGTCAAACGGGATGACTTGGGTGTTAAGAAAAACTCAAATGCAACTCTTTTCGTACCAAAAGTGGCTTGAACGGTCTTCACGAACGGTTTTTGCACAGTTTGTCGTACCGGAACCAAAACACCAGGAACGGACTACAAACGAGCTAAACATGAGTTTTGGGGCAAACGGGATGACTTGGGTGTTAAGGAAAACTCAAATGCAACTCTTTTCATACCAAAAGTGGCTAGAACGGTCTTCACGAATGGTTTTAGTACGGTTTGTCGTAACGGAACCAAAATTTTCTTAACACCCAAGTCATCCCGTTTGACCCAAAACTCATGTTTAGCTCGTTTCTAGTCCGTTCCCGGAGTTTTGGTTCCGTTACGACAAACCGTGCTAAAACCATTCGTGAAGACTGTTCAAGCCACTTTTGGTACGAAAAGAGTTGCATTTGAGATTTTCTTAACACCCAAGTCATCCCGTTTGACCCAAAACTCATGTTTAGCTCGTTTCTAGTCCGTTCTCGGAGTTTCCGTTACGACAAACCGTGCTAAAATCGTTCGGAAGACGGAATTTTTCAAGTTTTGGTTTCTAGTCCGTTCCGGAGTTTTGGTTCCGTTACGACAAACCGTGCTAAAACCGTTCGTGAAGACAGCGTTCAAGCCACTTTTGGTACGAAAAGAGTTGCATTTGAGATTTTCTTAAACCCCAAGTCATCCCGTTTGACCCAAAACTCATGTTTAGCTCGTTTCTAGTCCGTTCCTGGAGTTTTGGTTCCGTTACGACAAACCATGCTAAAATCATTCGTGAAGACAGTTCAAGGCACTTTTGGTACGAAAAGAGTTGCATTTGAATTTTTCTCAACACCCAAGTCATCCCGTTTGCCCCAAAACTCCAGGAGTTTTGGTTCTCATATGACAAAGTGTGCGAAAATTATTCGTGAAGACCGTTCTAGCCACTTTTGGTACGAAAAGAGTTGTATTTGAGTTTTTCTTAACACCCAAGTCATCTCGTTTGCCCCAAAACTCATGTTTAGCTCGTTTCTAGTCCGTTCCTGGAGTTTTGGTTCCGGTATGACAAACTGTGCGAAAACCGTTCGTGAAGACTGTTCTAGCCACTTTTGGTATGAAAAGAGTTGCATTTGAGTTTTTCTTAACACCCAAGTCATCCCGTTTGACCCAAAACTCATGTTTAGCTCGTTTCTAGTCCGTTCCCGGAGTTTTGGTTCCGTTATGACAAACCGTGCGAAAACCGTTCGTGAAGACAGTTCAAGCCACTTTTGGTACGAAAAGAGTTGCATTTGAGATTTTCTTAACACCCAAGTCATCCCGTTTGACCCAAAACTCATGTTTAGCTCGTTTCTAGTCCGTTCCTAGAGTTTTGGTTCCGTTACGACAAACCGTGTGAAAACCATTCGTGAAGACAGTTCAAACCACTTTTGGTACGAAAAGAGTTGCATTTGAGATTTTCTTAACCCCAAGTCATCCCGTTTGACCCAAAACTCATGTTTAGCTCGTTTCTAGTCCGTTCCCGGAGTTTTGGTTCCGTTACGACAAACCGTGCTAAAACCGTTCGTGAAGACAGTTCAAGCCACTTTTGGTACGAAAAGAGTTGCATTTGAGATTTTCTTAACCCCCAAGTCATCCCGTTTGACTCAAAACTCATGTTTAGCTCGTTTCTAGTCCGTTCCTGGAGTTTTGGTTCCGTTATGACAAACCGTGCTAAAATCGTTCGTGAAGACAGTTCAAGGCACTTTTGGTACTAAAAGAGTTGCATTTGAATTTTTCTCAACACCCAAGTCATCCCGCCCATTCCAGGAGTTTTGGTTCTCATATGACAAAGTGTGCGAAAATTATTCGTGAAGACCGTTCTAGCCACTTTTGGTACGAAAAGAGTTGTATTTGAGTTTTTCTTAACACCCAAGTCATCTCGTTTGCCCCAAAACTCATGTTTAGCTCGTTTCTAGTCCGTTCCTGGAGTTTTGGTTCCGGTATGACAAACCGTGCGAAAACCGTTCGTGAAGACAGTTCTAGCCACTTTTGGTATGAAAAGAGTTGCATTTGAGTTTTTCTTAACACCCAAGTCATCCCGTTTGACCCAAAACTCATGTTTAGCTCGTTTCTAGTCCGTTCCGGAGTTTTGGTTCCGTTACGACAAACCGTGAAAACCATTCGTGAAGACTGCGAAAAGTTCAAGCCACTTTTGGTACGAAAAGAGTTGCATTTGAGTTTTTCTTAACACCCAAGTCATCCCGTTTGACCCAAAACTCATGTTTAGCTCGTTTCTAGTCCGTTCCTGGAGTTTTGGTTCCGTTACGACAAACCGTGTGAAAAAAACCATTCGTGAAGACCGTTTGAAGCCACTAGCCACTTTTGGTATGAAAAGAGTTGCATTTGAGTTTTTCTTAACACCCAAGTCATCCCGTTTGCCCCAAAACTCATGTTTAGCTCGTTTCTAGTCCGTTCCTGGAGTTTTGGTTCCAGTACGACAAACTGTGCAAAAACCGTTCGTGAAGACCGTTCTAGCCACTTTTGGTACAAAAAGAGTTGCATTTGAGTTTTTCTTAACACCCAAGTCATCCCGTTTGACCCAAAACTCATGTTTAGCTCGTTTCTAGTCCGTTCCTGGAGTTTTGGTTTGGTACGACAAACTGTGCGAAAACCGTTCGTGAAGACTGTTCTAGCCACTTTTGGTATGAAAAGAGTTGCATTTGAGTTTTTCTTAACACCCAAGTCATCCCGTTTGACCCAAAACTCATGTTTAGCTCGTTTCTAGTCCGTTCCTAGAGTTTTGGTTCCGTTACGACAAACCGTGTGAAAACCATTCGTGAAGACAGTTCAAACCACTTTTGGTACGAAAAGAATTGCATTTGAGATTTTCTTAACCCCCAAGTCATCCCGTTTGACCCAAAACTCATGTTTAGCTCGTTTCTAGTCCGTTCCTGGAGTTTTGGTTCCGTTACGACAAACCGTGCTAAAATCGTTCGTGAAGACAGTTCAAGGCACTTTTGGTACGAAAAGAGTTGCATTTGAGATTTTCTTAAACCCCAAGTCATCCCGTTTGACCCAAAACTCATGTTTAGCTCGTTTCTAGTCCGTTCCTGGAGTTTTGGTTCCGTTACGACAAACCATGCTAAAATCATTCGTGAAGACAGTTCAAGGCACTTTTGGTACGAAAAGAGTTGCATTTGAATTTTTCTCAACACCCAAGTCATCCCGCCAGTTCCAGGAGTTTTGGTTCTCATATGACAAAGTGTGCGAAAATTATTCGTGAAGACCGTTCTAGCCACTTTTGGTACGAAAAGAGTTGTATTTGAGTTTTTCTTAACACCCAAGTCATCTCGTTTGCCCCAAAACTCATGTTTAGCTCGTTTCTAGTCTGTTCCTGGAGTTTTGGTTCCGGTATGACAAACTGTGCGAAAACCGTTCGTGAAGACTGTTCTAGCCACTTTTGGTATGAAAAGAGTTGCATTTGAGTTTTTCTTAACACCCAAGGCATCCCGTTTGACCCAAAACTCATGTTTAGCTCGTTTCTAGTCCGTTCCTGGAGTTTTGGTTCCGTTATGACAAACCGTGCGAAAACCGTTCGTGAAGACAGTTCAAACCACTTTTGGTACGAAAAGAGTTGCATTTGAGATTTTCTTAACCCCAAGTCATCCCGTTTGACCCAAAACTCATGTTTAGCTCGTTTCTAGTCCGTTCCGGAGTTTTGGTTCCGTTATGACAAACCGTGCTAAAATCGTTCGTGAAGACAGTTCAAGGCACTTTTGGTACAAAAAGAGTTGCATTTGAGTTTTTTTCTCAACACCGTTTTGACCCAAAAGTCATCCCGCCCATTCCAGGAGTTTTGGTTCTCATATGACAAAGTGTGCGAAAATTATTCGTGAAGACCGTTCTAGCCACTTTTGGTACGAAAAGAGTTGTATTTGAGTTTTTCTTAACACCCAAGTCATCTCGTTTGCCCCAAAACTCATGTTTAGCTCGTTTCTAGTCCGTTCCTGGAGTTTTGGTTCTGGTATGACAAACTGTGCGAAAACCGTTCGTGAAGACTGTTCTAGCCACTTTTGGTATGAAAAGAGTTGCATTTGAGTTTTTCTTAACACCCAAGTCATCCCGTTTGACCCAAAACTCATGTTTAGCTCGTTTCTAGTCCGTTCCCGGAGTTTTGGTTCCGTTACGACAAACCGTGCTAAAACCGTTCGTGAAGACTGTTCAAGCCACTTTTGGTACGAAAAGAGTTGCATTTGAGTTTTTCTTAACACCCAAGTCATCCCGTTTGACCCAAAACTCATGTTTAGCTCGTTTCTAGTCCGTTCCTGGAGTTTTGGTTCCGTTACGACAAACTGTGCGAAAACCATTCGTGAAGACAGTTCAAACCACTTTTGGTACGAAAAGAGTTGCATTTGAGTTTTTCTTAACACCCAAGTCATCCCGTTTGACCCAAAACTCATGTTTAGCTCGTTTCTAGTCCGTTCCTGGAGTTTTGGTTCCGTTACGACAAACCGTGTGAAAACCATTCGTGAAGACAGTTCAAGCCACTTTTGGTATGAAAAGAGTTGCATTTGAGTTTTTCTTAACACCCAAGTCATCCCGTTTGACCCAAAACTCATGTTTAGCTCGTTTCTAGTCCGTTCCCGGAGTTTTGGTTCCGTTACGACAAACCGTGCTAAAACCGTTCGTGAAGACTGTTCGAGCCACTTTTGGTACGAAAAGAGTTGCATTTGAGATTTTCTTAACACCCAAGTCATCCCGTTTGCCCCAAAACTCATGTTTAGCTCGTTTCTAGTCCGTTCTCGGAGTTTTGGTTCCGTTACGACAAACCATGCTAAAATCATTCGTGAAGACAGTTCAAGCCACTTTTGGTACGAAAAGAGTTGCATTTGAATTTTTCTTAACACCCAAGTCATCCCGTTTGCCCCAAAACTCATGTTTAGCTCGTTTCTAGTCCGTTCGCGGAGTTTTGGTTCTCATATGACAAAGTGTGCAAAAATTATTCGTGAAGACCGTTCTAGCCACTTTTGGTACGAAAAGAGTTGTATTTGAGTTTTTCTTAACACCCAAGTCATCCCGTTTGCCCCAAAACTCATGTTTAGCTCGTTTCTAGTCCGTTCTCGGAGTTTTGGTTCCGGTATGACAAACTGTGCGAAAACCGTTCGTGAAGACTGTTCTAGCCACTTTTGGTATGAAAAGAGTTGCATTTGAGTTTTTCTTAACACCCAAGGCATCCCGTTTGACCCAAAACTCATGTTTAGCTCGTTTCTAGTCCGTTCCGGAGTTTTGGTTCCGTTATGACAAACCGTGCGAAAACCGTTCGTGAAGACAGTTCAAACCACTTTTGGTACGAAAAGAGTTGCATTTGAGATTTTCTTAACCCCAAGTCATCCCGTTTGACCCAAAACTCATGTTTAGCTCGTTTCTAGTCCGTTCCGGAGTTTTGGTTCCGTTACGACAAACCGTGCTAAAATCGTTCGTGAAGACAGTTCAAGGCACTTTTGGTACAAAAAGAGTTGCATTTGAGTTTTTTTTCATCAACCCAAAACTCATCCCGCCCATTCCAGGAGTTTTGGTTCTCATATGACAAAGTGTGCGAAAATTATTCGTGAAGACCGTTCTAGCCACTTTTGGTACGAAAAGAGTTGTATTTGAGTTTTTCTTAACACCCAAGTCATCCGTTTGCCCCAAAACTCATGTTTAGCTCGTTTCTAGTCCGTTCCCGGAGTTTTGGTTCCGGTACGACAAACCGTGCGAAAACCGTTCGTGAAGACTGTTCTAGCCACTTTTGGTATGAAAAGAGTTGCATTTGAGTTTTTCTTAACACCCAAGTCATCCCGTTTGACCCAAAACTCATGTTTAGCTCGTTTCTAGTCCGTTCCTGGAGTTTTGGTTCCGTTACGACAAACCGTGTGAAAACCATTCGTGAAGACAGTTCAAGCCACTTTTGGTACGAAAAGAGTTGCATTTGAGATTTTCTTAACACCCAAGTCATCCCGTTTGACCCAAAACTCATGTTTAGCTCGTTTCTAGTCCGTTCCTGGAGTTTTGGTTCCGTTACGACAAACCGTGCGAAAACCGTTCGTGAAGACAGTTCAAGCCACTTTTGGTACGAAAAGAGTTGCATTTGAGTTTTTCTTAACACCCAAGTCATCCCGTTTGACCCAAAACTCATGTTTAGCTCGTTTCTAGTCCGTTCCTGGAGTTTTGGTTCCGTTACGACAAACCATGCTAAAATCATTCGTGAAGACAGTTCAAGGCACTTTTGGTACGAAAAGAGTTGCATTTGAATTTTTCTCAACACCCAAGTCATCCATGCCTCGTTTCTAGTCCGTTCCGGGAGTTTTGGTTCTCATATGACAAAGTGTGCGAAAATTATTCGTGAAGACCGTTCTAGCCACTTTTGGTACGAAAAGAGTTGTATTTGAGTTTTTCTTAACACCCAAGTCATCCGTTTGCCCCAAAACTCATGTTTAGCTCGTTTCTAGTCCGTTCCGGAGTTTTGGTTCCGGTATGACAAACTGTGCGAAAACCGTTCGTGAAGACTGTTCTAGCCACTTTTGGTATGAAAAGAGTTGCATTTGAGTTTTTCTTAACACCCAAGGCATCCCGTTTGACCCAAAACTCATGTTTAGCTCGTTTCTAGTCCGTTCCCGGAGTTTTGGTTCCGTTATGACAAACCGTGCGAAAACCGTTCGTGAAGACAGTTCAAACCACTTTTGGTACGAAAAGAGTTGCATTTGAGATTTTCTTAACCCCCAAGTCATCCCGTTTGACCCAAAACTCATGTTTAGCTCGTTTCTAGTCCGTTCCTGGAGTTTTGGTTCCGTTATGACAAACCGTGCTAAAATCGTTCGTGAAGACAGTTCAAGGCACTTTTGGTACAAAAAGAGTTGCATTTGAGTTTTTTTTTCTCAACACCCAAGTCATCCCGTCCATTCCGGGAGTTTTGGTTCTCATATGACAAAGTGTGCGAAAATTATTCGTGAAGACCGTTCTAGCCACTTTTGGTACGAAAAGAGTTGTATTTGAGTTTTTCTTAACACCCAAGTCATCTCGTTTGCCCCAAAACTCATGTTTAGCTCGTTTCTAGTCCGTTCTCGGAGTTTTGGTTCCGGTATGACAAACCGTGCGAAAACCGTTCGTGAAGACTGTTCTAGCCACTTTTGGTATGAAAAGAGTTGCATTTGAGTTTTTCTTAACACCCAAGTCATCCCGTTTGACCCAAAACTCATGTTTAGCTCGTTTCTAGTCCGTTCCGGAGTTTTGGTTCCGTTACGACAAACCGTGAAAACCATTCGTGAAGACAGTTCAAGCCACTTTTGGTACGAAAAGAGTTGCATTTGAGATTTTCTTAACACCCAAGTCATCCCGTTTGACCCAAAACTCATGTTTAGCTCGTTTCTAGTCCGTCTCGGAGTTTTGGTTCCGTTACGACAAACCGTGCTAAAACCGTTCGTGAAGACAGTTCTAGCCACTTTTGGTACGAAAAGAGTTGCATTTGATTTTTCTTAACACCCAAGTCAT
Source organism: Themeda triandra (assembly GCA_018135685.1). Lineage (NCBI taxonomy): Eukaryota > Viridiplantae > Streptophyta > Magnoliopsida > Poales > Poaceae > Themeda > Themeda triandra. Next base: position 48,374 of record JAENPR010002476.1, read on the forward strand.
CCCGTTTGACCCAAAACTCATGTTTAGCTCGTTTCTAGTCCGTTCCGGAGTTTTGGTTCCGTTACGACAAACCATGCTAAAACCATTCGTGAAGACAGTTCAAGCCACTTTTGGTACGAAAAGAGTTGCATTTGAATTTTTCTTAACACCCAAGTCATCCCGTTTGACCCAAAACTCATGTTTAGCTCGTTTCTAGTCCGTTCGGAGTTTTGGTTTCTCGATATGACAAAGTGTGCGAAAATTATTCGTGAAGACCGTTCTAGCCACTTTTGGTACGAAAAGAGTTGTATTTGAGTTTTTCTTAACACCCAAGTCATCCCGTTTGCCCCAAAACTCATGTTTAGCTCGTTTCTAGTCCGTTCTCGGAGTTTTGGTTCCGTATGACAAACCGTGCGAAAACCGTTCGTGAAGACAGTTCAAGCCACTTTTGGTATGAAAAGAGTTGCATTTGAGTTTTTCTTAACACCCAAGTCATCCCGTTTGACCCAAAACTCATGTTTAGCTCGTTTCTAGTCCGTTCCGGAGTTTTGGTTCCGTTATGACAAACCGTGCGAAAACCGTTCGTGAAGACAGTTCAAGCCACTTTTGGTACGAAAAGAGTTGCATTTGAGATTTTCTTAACACCCAAGTCATCCCGTTTGACCCAAAACTCATGTTTAGCTCGTTTCTAGTCCGTTCTCGGAGTTTTGGTTCCGTTATGACAAACCGTGCTAAAACCATTCGTGAAGACAGTTCAAGCCACTTTTGGTACAAAAAGAGTTGCATTTGAGTTTTTCTTAACACCCAAGTCATCCCGTTTGCCCCAAAACTCATGTTTAGCTCGTTTCTAGTCCGTTCCTGGAGTTTTGGTTCTCATATGACAAAGTGTGCGAAAATTATTCGTGAAGACCGTTCTAGCCACTTTTGGTACAAAAAGAGTTGTATTTGAATTTTTCTTAACACCCAAGTCATCCCGTTTGCCCCAAAACTCATGTTTAACTCGTTTCTAGTCCGTTCCTGGAGTTTTGGTTTGGTACGACAAACTGTGCGAAAACCGTTCGTGAAGACTGTTCTAGCCACTTTTGGTATGAAAAAAGTTGGATTTGAGTTTTTCTTAACACCCAAGGCATCCCGTTTGACCCAAAACTCATGTTTAGCTCGTTTCTAGTCCGTTCCTAGAGTTTTGGTTCCGTTACGACAAACCGTGTGAAAACCATTCGTGAAGACAGTTCAAACCACGTTTGGTACGAAAAGAATTGCATTTGAGATTTTCTTAACCCCAAGTCATCCCGTTTGACCCAAAACTCATGTTTAGCTCGTTTCTAGTCCGTTCCTGGAGTTTTGGTTCCGTTACGACAAACCGTGCTAAAATCGTTCGTGAAGACAGTTCAAACCACTTTTGGTACGAAAAGAGTTGCATTTGAGATTTTCTTAACCCCAAGTCATCCCGTTTGACCCAAAACTCATGTTTAGCTCGTTTCTAGTCCGTTCCTGGAGTTTTGGTTCCGTTACGACAAACCATGCTAAAATCGTTCGTGAAGACAGTTCAAGGCACTTTTGGTACGAAAAGAGTTGCATTTGAATTTTTCTCAACACCCAAGTCATCCCGCCAGTTCCAGGAGTTTTGGTTCTCATATGACAAAGTGTGCGAAAATTATTCGTTAAGACCGTTCTAGCCACTTTTGGTACGAAAAGAGTTGTATTTGAGTTTTTCGCTCGTTTCTAGTCTGTTCCTGGAGTTTTGGTTCCGGTATGACAAACTGTGCGAAAACCGTTCGTGAAGACTGTTCTAGCCACTTTTGGTATGAAAAGAGTTGCATTTGAGTTTTTCTTAACACCCAAGGCATCCCGTTTGACCCAAAACTCATGTTTAGCTCGTTTTTAGTCCGTTCCCGGAGTTTTGGTTCCGTTACGACAAACCGTGCTAAAATCGTTCGTGAAGACAGTTCAAGGCACTTTTGGTACGAAAAGAGTTGCATTTGAATTTTTCTCAACACCCAAGTCATCCCGTTTGCCCCAAAACTCATGTTTAGCCGTTTCTAGGAGTTTTGGTTCTCATATGACAAAGTGTGCGAAAATTATTCGTGAAGACCGTTCTAGCCACTTTTGGTACGAAAAGAGTTGTATTTGAGTTTTTCTTAACACCCAAGTCATCCCGTTTGCCCCAAAACTCATGTTTAGCTCGTTTCTAGTCCGTTCCGGAGTTTTGGTTCCATTACGACAAACCTGTGCGAAAACCATTCGTGAAGACAGTTCTAGCCACTTTTGGTACGAAAAGAGTTGCATTTGAGTTTTTCTTAACACCCAAGTCATCCCGTTTGCCCCAAAACTCATGTTTAGCTCGTTTCTAGTCCGTTCCCGGAGTTTTGGTTCCGTTACGACAAACTATGCGAAAACCGTTCGTGAAGACTGTTCTAGCCACTTTTGGTATGAAAAGAGTTGCATTTGAGTTTTTCTTAACACCCAAGTCATCCCGTTTGACCCAAAACTCATGTTTAGCTCGTTTCTAGTCCGTTCCGGAGTTTTGGTTCCGTTATGACAAACCGTGCTAAAACCGTTCGTGAAGACGTGAAGAGTTCAAGCCACTTTTGGTATGAAAAGAGTTGCATTTGAGTTTTTCTTAACACCCAAGTCATCCCGTTTGCCCCAAAACTCATGTTTAGCTCGTTTCTAGTCCGTTCCCGGAGTTTTGGTTCCGTTACGACAAACCGTGCTAAAACCGTTCGTGAAGACAGTTCAAGCCACTTTTGGTACAAAAAGAGTTGCATTTGAGTTTTTCTTAACACCCAAGTCATCCCGTTTGCCCCAAAACTCATGTTTAGCTCGTTTCTAGTCCGTTCGTGGAGTTTTGGTTCCGTTACGACAAACCGTGCTAAAACCGTTCGTGAAGACTGTTCTAGCCACTTTTGGTATGAAAAGAGTTGCATTTGAGTTTTTCTTAACACCCAAGTCATCCCGTTTGCCCCAAAACTCATGTTTAGCTCGTTTCTAGTCCGTTCCCGGAGTTTTGGTTCCGTTATGACAAACCGTGCGAAAACCGTTCGTGAAGACTGTTCTAGCCACTTTTGGTATGAAAAGAGTTGCATTTGAGTTTTTCTTAACACCCAAGTCATCCCGTTTGCCCCAAAACTCATGTTTAGCTCGTTTCTAGTCCGTTCCCGGAGTTTTGGTTCCGTTACGACAAACCGTGCTGAAAACCATTCGTGAAGACAGTTCAAGCCACTTTTGGTACGAAAAGAGTTGCATTTGAGTTTTTCTTAACACCCAAGTCATCCCGTTTGACCCAAAACTCATGTTTAGCTCGTTTCTAGTCCGTTCGGAGTTTTGGTTCCGTTACGACAAACCGTGCGAAAACCATTCGTGAAGACAGTTCAAGCCACTTTTGGTACGAAAAGAGTTGCATTTGAGATTTTCTTAACACCCAAGTCATCCCGTTTGACCCAAAACTCATGTTTAGCTCGTTTCTAGTCCGTTCCGGAGTTTTGGTTCCGTTACGACAAACCGTGCTAAAACCGTTCGTGAAGACAGTTCAAGCCACTTTTGGTACGAAAAGAGTTGCATTTGAGATTTTCTTAACACCCAAGTCATCCCGTTTGACCCAAAACTCATGTTTAGCTCGTTTCTAGTCCGTTCCGGAGTTTTG
>JAENPR010002674.1:0-46996 GCA_018135685.1 Themeda triandra
TGTATACATCGGCCATCTTTTGTTCTAAGGGCGATACATGTATCGCCATTGCTTGGAAGAGCTCTAGGCTTCTTGCCAAACACTTGGAAAATACTTCTAGGCATTTTCCGTTGATTGCTCTGGGAGATTTATCAACTTTGCATCATCTCCAGCTTATATGAATTTCACAAATTATTTCATGGATCTCTCCCGCAGCCTTTTGCTTGATCAGATCCCAAGTATTTGAGCAGCGAATTATCATAAATCTTCCGATATTGTTCACAATGTTGCAAAGTATATTTAAATGCAACTCTCCGGATGCTCTTGACGCTAGGATCCTGCAAATATTTTATTAAGGGAGTCTTTCAATTCCCTAAATCGATACTAGAAAAATTGAACTAGACCGATTTGAGAAATCAGCGGTATGTCTCAAAAGAATTGGTTAATCCGACTGCTACAGTTGGCTGAACTAATTTACTTGCATTCGCATAGAAAAATATGCATCAGCTATTCTTATATGTGAAAGTTATCACTGATGCAATAGCCAGATGCTCGTTGAGCTTATCATGTTGGCCTTTAAATTTTACGCCTTTGGCCTCAACATGTTTTACCTGCATGGAGTGCAACAACCCAAAGCCGAATGGAACAATATTTTCGGCTCTAATTTTTGATGCAAATATGATTTTAATCGGCTTGATGTTTCAAATAATGCATACTGTAAGAAACAATAATCATGCCAACACTTGGCCTTATTTGCAAGCCGATTAATCAAGATTAAAGCCTCCAATGGGTAACAAAACATGCTCAACAATAAAATCAGCAATGACTTGACTTTTAATTATTTCTAGTGGCTCAAGAGTCAAATCATATTTCAGCAAAAGTGTATGCCCACTTGCCCATCCTAACAATGAGGATTAGCCGATATAAAATGCACACATCGGCTTGGCATGCAATGACACATATATTTGGCAAGGAATAAACCAAGTACATAATACAGTGACATGCATATATATTAAAATATGGGCATACCTTATCCGCGAATCAAGAAGATATTAGTCAATAATAGCATGTTCCCTTTTCCTGTCTTCTTGAATCAAGGCAACACTATTGTAGTCACTTCGGCAATGATATGAACGAGCGCGGCGCGCTGTACACCACCGGGACCGGGGACGGGGACTGCCACGGCGTCACGCCTAGCTGGGCAGATGATGACGACACCGACGACCGTCGTTCCATCAAGCGCGCACGCATCCTGCGAGAGTCAACGGCATCCTTCGTCCCGACAACCTCCTACCGCCCTGCCTGCGGCCGCCACAATGGCTGGCGCGCCATGGACGCCCACCACGGCCGCGTCCTACTCTGCCACCAGAGCGATCCTTCATGCGTCTCCGTGTGGGATCCCGTCACGGACGAGCAGCGATACCTGCCCGAGGTGCCGCTTGACACGCTCGACTACTCTGCGGCCGTGACCTGCGCTGCCGGCAACCTCGACTGCCACCGGGGACCTTTCCGGGGTCGTCGCGATCGCCGTCGAGCCCGGCATCATCATCTTCTCCGTCTATTCGTCTGAGGCTGGTGCGTGGAGCAACCCAACATTTTTGCACCACCCCAACCCCGGCGCCCTCTACATCATGAAGCAAACTACGCCTGGTGTCCTCCTGGGCAGCACGCTCTACTTCTTAGTTCGCTATAGCAATGAGATCGTGGAGTACGACTTGGCCACACAAGAACTACTATCTACGATTGACCTACCGTCTAAATTCCTTCCTGATCCTTTGTTGGAACAACGAAGCATCGTGCTGATGGTTGGTGATGATGGTGAGCTGGGATTTGCTGTTGCCAACACGAAGTACCAACTAGAGTTGTGGTCAATGGTGGCTGGTGAAGATGCAGTTTTTGTTCCAAGCAGAGTCATTGATCTGCACAAGGTGCTCCCTTCCGGTGCGCTCATCAACAGCATGCCTAAGGTGAATGGTTTTGCGGATTGTGGTGACAGCCGGTTCCTGTTCATCAGTACCTCCGATGGGCTATATAGCATAGAGGTAAATTCGAGCCATGTCAGGAAGGTAGCCAACTGCAGCGGTGAGGTGGACGGCAACGTTGTTCCTTACATAACCTTCTGCACTCCAACATCCAAGTACAACTTTCTGCACTCCAGCCTTACATAACCTTCTGCCACCGGGGCTTGGATGTTGGATGTCAGGACGGTTCAAGCTCCGGCGTCAGACTCAGTTGGGGCTTCACCTGACGCTCGTCCGATAACAGCCACGGTTGCTGGCTCTGAAGATGATGGGCTACGGAAGATTGTGCCGAGGCGGCGCAGGACCCAGAACCGAAGCTTCTATGGTCCGGAATGGACGAACAAGTGAAGTCGCGCACGTCTGCTCGGCGTCATCGGGTGTTTTAGGTTGTAAAAATATGAGTAGCGTCTTGTGACGACAGGGGGTCATGAATACTTGTAACGAACTATTACGCTCTCGTCTAAACAGACCTCGTATCGACCTACCCCGTTCTGGCTCCCGGTCCTCAATTCTCTAAAGTCCAGGTGTTGTTTACAGATGAGAGACAGGTCTGGTTCTGCAAGTGCATCGAAGATGACTTAAGTTGTGGGCACACAAGGTCTTCAAAATCGTGATCACATCTTGAAGTGGATATGCTTCCCCTTGTGTCTGAAATTAATGGCGATTAAGAAAATGAGCATATGAAATTGGAATTTTCATACTTCTGCGTCTGGAAATGATTGCATTATTGATGAATCAATATAATATTATATATTGTTCATTTTTGTTTTTTCTTATTCTTTTACCATGGCAAATTTGCATTACCATATTTAGGAGCGGCCTGGTTAGAATTCTTGCATCACCTAGGTGTAGATCAGTGGGTAGAACTCTTTGCATTTGGGATAAACACTTAGATCATGGACTCGAGAAAGAGAATCATAAGGGAAAAGGATGGGAGAGGTAAAAGCAACTTGGTGGAGGAGCTCGAGGAAGCCATGTCGCCGGAGGTGATGTCACCGCCATCCAGTGGTGTTGGTGATGATGAGCGGTGGTGCAAAGACACTTTTGGTGCTTTCCGTCGCTTCAGCACTCCCTGATCGGTTAGGGTTCTGAGGTGGGGGATTGTGGCGGCTGCAGTGAACCACGTAGCACGAGGCCCTAGCCCGCACTTCCTATTTATAGTGTCACGCGATAGAGGCCCACCGGCCATGATTTGGGCTGGACGCCGCCGATCAGGGCATGGATCAGGGTCCGAGCTGGCCCTTGGGCCAACTCGGTGGAGGTCAATCTTAACATTATCCTCCTTGATCTCAACTTATCACTTAAACTTTAGATTTACCTTTTATATTACCATTCCATCACATATCGGTGCATAGAGAGTGCATCATCGTCAAGGTCAATTGCCATTGGATTAAACAACTAAAGTACACCTCTTTGTTTTGAAACAGATTTTAACTTATTTTGGGTTTTTATTGTCCAAAAATCATAGGCTTACGTAAACCCATGTCGATTGTGTGTTCACTGAACGCATTAGGTGATAAGCCTTTGGTAAGCGGATATGTGAGCACTTGCCTGTTACTTATAGGTTCAACACTTTCAATATGATTCTGGACTTTCTCCTTTACAATATATAACTTAATGTCAATGTGTTTGGCAACAAACTTGACCTGTTGTCATAGAAATCAACTACTTAAATGGTTATTGTTGTTGTCAGCCATTATCATCTTGGGTACAAATTTTCTTAACCATTTCGTTTGCCCTGTAGCCTCATAACATGCTATACCATAACTTTGCATCATTAATGATACTAAATATGTTTTGTTGGAGCTTTCCCACAACAAAACTCCAACTGTGAGTGTTAGTCTGTAGATTTCTACCACATCTCACCAAAATCTAACATTTGTATCCACAACCAGTTGAGAATTCTTGTTCTTTCTTACTTAACATTAGGTCATCATTCTGTACTCCAATCTAGTGATCTATATCTGGCTTGGGCTTTTGCTAAAATAACCCGCATACGTTAACTACGTTAAGGTAAAGTTCTTATTTGTGTACACATAAAGCTTCCAACAGCTGAAGCATATGGAACCATGTTTGTTTGATCTGTCTCTCATTCCAGGAACACTAAAGTTCCCAAATTTATTACCCTTGACCATATGAGCAGGGGTAGGTTTACTCGCATGCATACTATCAACCCCTAATTTTAGGAGTCCAATTGCAATCGTATTTGCGCCTAGATCATGCACAAATACGCACAAATAACAGAAATGGCGTGTAGATATATTTAATATAAAATACTGAGCTTTATTGATAATATAAATATAGTCTTACAATAGTCAACTTCTAGATGACATAGTGTTGACATTTCTAATGCCACTCAGTGTTAGGTTGTCATCCCCAACATGGCGCCAAAAATGCTGGTACTAAATAATGCAACTGCTACTAGAAATAAATATGGGATCCGCAAGCGCACGTATAATACCGATGTAGCATTTTAACCGGGAGTAATCCAGGTATCGTTATTTATATTTTTACCACTTTGGGAAGGGAATGCCTTTGGATAATGAGTGATGAGCAATGCACATCTTGTAATGGAGAGCTTAACCTTGTCCGTATCGATCATCTCATACGGGGTAAGTGTCACATAAAATATAGGAATGAATGATAAATGACATAAGATAAATGAGAGCATTTAGCCACATAAAATAATAGTAATAAGCCATCTCAACTTAGCACTCTAAGCTTATAACACTAGCATGGACTAGGATGATCTAGGGTATAATCCTATGTTATTCTAACTATAAGGTCAAAGCATACAATGATTAGTGCAAGAACATCTAGCAATCATGGCGGGAAAAGGTTACATCTATGCATAGTGATATTACCGAGAAGACAAGAGACATAGCAATGACTTCAATGTAATAGGTTGTTCTACTAAGACCTACCAACGGGGATGGAATACAAAGGACTCAACGGAACCTGTCACTTCCGCGATCTACCACACGACCCGGCCAATAGGGTGCAATCGCAGATAAATACGGTCTAAGCACCACGCCTACACAATATTTACCACTCACCCATCGATCTAATGAGTAAGCGCTATACGATCCTATGCATAAACATAATTCTAGTCCAACTATGCTAAACATATAATCAAAGTAAACTAAGAACAATATAATTGAGAATATAATCAAATAGAGCAAAGTCAAGTATGATATAATAGAATAGAATAAAGTACTACTCATAGTATCACGAACAATGATGAATATTACAAGAATGTAGAGGGGAATTACCAAGAACTCCGACAGATCCGGACTCCAAGCTAGGCTTGATTCCCTCTAGATCTATTCCTATGTAGCTACGCTACTAAACTATGGAGCTCTAATTGAGATGGTGGCTCAAGCTTCTCGAATTCCGATGAGAGAATGAACTCTTGAATGAATTAGCTTCGGGTTTCACCCGGGGGCCGGGGCTCGAATATATAGCCCCTAGGATGAACCACGGCCCTCGGATCAAACCGACCTAAATGGACGATAATTATTCATCCTCAAAGGCGGTGGAGGCGGGATCCACGAGACTCCACGATTGGTGGAGGTGGGGAGTCGGCCGACTCCCCCCTGGGTCGGCCGACCCACCCCAATGCAGTGGGGCCCGGCCTTCGTGGGTCGCCTTCTCGGAGTCTTCTAGATTATACAATTTTACCCGTTCGGTCTTTATCTCTATGTAATCATGACATGTGGGCCTCCTTTGGTTCTCTTTCGATAACCCCCGCAGAAATAGACAATCACCAAAACTCGTGGAATTACATCGTGTAACCCCTATATCTAACAAGGTGAACTCATATTAGTCCTTTCTCTTGCTGCGTTGACGGTATAAAATTAATACTTAACGACCGTCAACAAACTCCCCAAGCTTACCTTTTGCTCATCCCCGAGCAAAGATAGACTCAAGTGATGGATCGGGAGTTGCTATAATACTTTCACTCCTCACAAGTACACATGCGTTCAAACAAGAACTCTCCTCCGGATTAGAGTGAACTATCCCGACTCAAAACTCACTCATATTACCTTTCACCATGGGGCTTGTAACCGTCACTTGGGTCTTGAGTAGTTGAAAGATAGAACGGTCAAGTCAAGCGCCATGTTTCTCGCTCTTTGATCAACTATTATCCCGGAGTTTTTGCAAGGTTTGAAATAAAACTCGAGTTCCTTGTATGAACCTTTCAAGTCTCTCATTTGTGGTATTTCGGGATCCTCTCCAAGGCATGAATAGTGTATGCCTTCTCTTCTCAAGAATATGTGGTATTTATGGAACTAAGGCATAGTGGAAAGTGCCTTCTCTCTCTCACCCTACTTTCTAATAGGCTTATGTGGAGCTCATAGGTGGGAAGACACTCAAACTCACTTGCATATATTGCACAGTTAAAACATGGATCCAATAGGAACTAAAATAATAATAAAGTCATATGTGCATGTGAATGAGGAAATGAATGATAAGGTGATGATGGGATGACGATGATAAGAAAATGATTATGAGGGGTACTCAACTAGTGAACATCTACTTCTACACTTGCTCCTTCGAGGATAACATGACTCCCTTTATTTGGAAACCTTGAAACTTCTTGAATGGAAGGACTTGGCTACTCTTTCTTTTTCTTTCTTTCTTCTTTTCTCTCTTTTTTTTTTTTTCTTTTTTTTTTTTTTAGAGCAACCAATCCTCCGGAAACAAAACTTTAGCAACGGGGATTCATATAACTTGAAATGATAATAACCGGAGCTTTTATGTAGGCAAATAGAAACGGCGATGATTATGTCTAGATGTTCACTCCCGTAATAGGAATAGTACCTCTCGGATGAAGTGAAATAAATGGCGTATATATATGTGGATGGATGGATGGATGGATGGATGCGTACTCCCGGGGTAGGAGCAAGATAGGTGCGTATCTCGTGGTAGAGATAGCACACAAGTGGGGAATGCGTACTCCTAGGGTAGGCGTAGCATAAGTGCATATCTCTAGGGTAGAAATAGCACAATATGTGGTGGATATGGATCTATATGTGGGTGGTACTTCGAGGAAAGTAGCACTGTAATGAATGTAACATTTATAACATGGGTGCATGCTTCGAGGACGAAGTAGCATAGATCAATGGATGGAGAGCACATAGTATTGACTTTATCTGCGTGACTAATTCCTTATGGGTCCACAAAGATAACCACACTCAATGCCTATAAAGTCTACACTCAAACCTAAAATATGATCTATTTAAACAGATGGGTTTTCCTAATCTAGTAAGCATGAATATATGGCTGTGGTAGGAATTTGAACTCTCATCATAAAGGAACTCATCATGCAGGAATTTAATACTTTCACAGATAAATTCTCCAGAACTCTAGTATGTCTAGGAACAAGATGAACAGCAGCTCAAAACCTTCCCATATCATACCCGTCAACCACCTAGACTTAGATCAAGTGTTCGCTACCCACAAATTTCAGGTTCAGAGCAAATCTCAAATCTAAACAGTTGTGTCCAAAACTCGGGAGAGTGCAAGGTTGAAAACTAGGTACTTGAAAGGAATTACGGCAGAGCAACTATTCATCATCTCCATGTAGAGTTTATTCTAAGGATCACTTTTAAAGACAGATTGCAAGAGCTCTCCAAAAGTAGAAAAGATAAATAAGGAAATCTTTCGGGTTTCTATGGTTATGCAACTTTTTTAGTTGTTTTAATCAAAGCACACTCTAATAAAGCATAAATAGATAAGTTGGAAACACTTAGCTTGGTACACGGGGATGCTCTCCCCAAGCTGGATGTTGACATAGTCTCGATGTTGCCGATGTGCATCGAAGACGTTCTAGTCCTCCAGGAGTGTCGTAGATAGTTGCCGTTGGAGACAAAGATTCATTCAATTTTCGCGGCAAGACTCCGGTAGGGGACTGGATGTCCTTTTGCTTGTTAGCTCTTCATGATCCTTGATGTTCTCAGAAGCTCAAATAGACAACAAAGCTTGTGGAAATGATTAAGCGTTAGTGATAAAACCTCTAGGCCTTGGTTGTCTAGAACTTTCTTAACTTAGACTTGTTCTAACAGGATCACAAGAAATATTTTTATCTTTTTATTATTTAAGGAATGCGACGGGGAAATAAATATGCCGAGAAATTATTTTTGTGCCACCACGGTGAATGATTATTCACATGGGGCTTGACGATTTTGGATGCGAATGCACAACATCTTTATTTTCTTTTCTAATGCAGCGATGGTAAAGATGCAACTAAGATGCAAATAGGAAAACAAATATGCTAAGGTAAAAAATGCAATGCCGGAAAGTAATTGCTGATAAATACCAAGTTACCTCTTGGCGCGGCGTTCGGTGGTTTTAAGTCCTCCGAACGGGACTTGTCATGTTCGCTCATTTTTCAAGGGGCGCATTGGTGGCGCCTCGGATGATGTCGCCTCGTGTGTAGGAATTGATTCCGATTTTGCTTTTACCTTCCACACCTTCTTCGTTGGAGAGGGTGACCTTGAGGAGGAAGCTTCTTGGGGCACTTGTTTCTCTTGGTAGCACCTCTTCGGGTTCTTCTACAATGTTCTTCTCTTCTCGGGTACCGATCTTCATATCTGAATACTTCTCCTCATAGTCGCCCATCCATCTTTAGTGATGTTCTTCTTGTTACGCGACGGGTACGCTGCCTTCTCCTTGTTCTGTTTCTTCTTGGGCTCTTCAGTGATTATATAATTATTGTTGAAGTAGCGGCGTACCTTCTCGGTGGGAAAGTGGAAATGGATCTCTCCCTGTCCCGATATAGATGATAGCTCGGTGGTGTTTAGGAATGGTCTTCCTAGGATGATTGGAGGATCGTAGTCATCTCCCATGTCAATGACTAGGAAGTCCTGTAGGGACATAATGGTCATCTATCGGATGAGGACATCCTTCACTTCTCCTTCGACGAAGCGGAATGTCGATGCGCATCCGCCAACCATTTGTGCATAGGTAGGCTCCAAAGGCATAGTGCCATATAGATACTCATAAGTTACTTTGGCCATAATGTTGACGCCCGATCCGGTGTCACAGATGCCTTTATTGAAAGAGCTTCGTTGATGGAGCATTGAATGGTTGGGATACCTCGGGTCATCCTTCTTGATCGACGTGGGGACCCGAGTAAGTGGTCATGCTCCTTGTGGACCTGCAGTGACCATCCTCACCGTCTCCGTCTTCTTGGTCTTCTTATCTTTGTTCTTGCTCTTCTTAGCCGGATTCTTCTTCTTCTCCTTTTCGTTGATGAGGGTGTGCTGGGAACCGCAAAGACTGCTCTTGAAGAAGAAGGTTTCTCGCTTGCCCTTGATGTTGAAGATGATCTTGGCGGTGTTGGCATACATGATGGCTCCAACGGTGTTCAAGAATGGTCGTCCCAAAATGATAGGGGACCTTTCATCACCGCCGTATCCACTACCACGAAGTCTCGCTCGGAACATATGAGTTGCCCACTGTACACATATATCTTCTAGTACTCCCAAAGGAACACGGAGTGACCGATCCGCAAGCCGCAAGCACATGGTTGTGTATGCTAAGGGGCATCTGAATAGCTTCTCATATATCACTCTTGGCATGATGTTGATGCTTGCACCGAAGTCACAGATTGCCTCATTAAAGTTAGTACTTCCAATGGAGATCGGAATGACCGGTCTCCCGGATCGCCCTTCTTGATTGGCGAGTTGAGTCAATCCATGACCCCTTCGATGGATCACTCCGGACTATCTTCTACATTGAATATATCAACAAGATTTGCGTTTCGAGCTCTTCGGGTTGTCCGCCAATTTACCTTGGCCAGAGAGGGAGCAAGGTTAACAAGCCGTTGTACTCGCGACTCAAGTATCTTGTTGAAGCTGACGACTCTTGATGGCATTGGAAAAGCCATCCATTCGTTGTCGAGTGTCTCTAGGACCTTGTCATTTGATGTCGCTTCTTGGACGGATTGTCCATCATCTTGCCTTGATTCAAAGACTAACTCTCTCAAAGGCGGCCTGGTTGTAATTATTGTAGGAGGAGTTGTTACCTTGATAGTTGCCTGAATAATTGCCCGAGTAGTTAGGCCTCTGTCGCTGATTCCAACCTTGATTCCCGCGAGGACGATAGTAATTATTGTTGTTGTTGTTGAGGTAGTTCACGTCCTCCTTCAGCTGCGCGGTTAGCACCCGTGTGCCAGTCTCTCACACTCTTCACATGTCATGCGAGCATCATGTATATGCATGACTTCTTTCTTCTCTCGGGGCTCTCTCATCGAGCCTCTTCATTAGCAGCATCCATTTTGGCAGAAAGATGTCTACCTCCTTCACCGGTGCATTCCTCCACCTCTCTTGCGGTTCGAAGTTCTTTCTTCACTCCAACCTTGGTTGGATGCCATCTTCTCCACAAGAGCCGTGGCTTGAGGAATAGTGAGTGATAAGAATGCACCTCCAGCAGCGGCATCCATCGTCTCACGTGTCTTGTTGCCGAGCCCATGGTAGAATGTCCGCATAAGCGGCCAATTCTCCATGCCATGATGAGGACACTCGAGGATGTAATCTTGAAAGCGCTCCCAAGCTTCGGGACAGTCTCATCATGGTGTTGCCGAAAGCTTGATATCTTCCGCGAAGAGCATTTGTCTTGCCCATGGGGAAGAACTTCGCCAAGAAATTGGTGGAACATAGTGCCCACGTAGGATTCTTCTCCTTATTGGCGTAGAACCAGCGCTTCGCTCTCCCCAAGAGTGAGAATGGGAAGAGGCGAAGTAGTATAGCATCTCGGGGACATCCTTGATGGTGAAGGTGCTACAAATCTCCAGGAAGTGTTGGAGATGAGCACTAGCATCTTCATGGGCCTTCCCACGTAACCGGCTTGCTTGCACCATGTTGATCGGCGCAGCTTGAGCTCAAAAGCTCCTTCGATGTCCGCATGTTGGTCCAAGACGAATGTTGTCCGTAGTTGAGCCGAGAACTCGCGGAGTGACTTGTGCGCCATGGCTTCAAATGCTGGTGTCAAGTCTCGAATGAAAGGTCGACTTTCTGCTTCCGACAAGCTTCCAAGTTGAGTTGATGATGATGATGATTGATTGGTCTTCTTCAACTTGCTTCGGCCTTCCCGAATAAAGCTTCCGGATCGTCAATATAATTATCGGAAGAATTATCTTTTTCATACATTACCCGCATAAGATATAAAAATAGACGAAAAACAAGGGTAAGGTTTGTATGAGTAGAGAATGGTGAGTGCTCAATCTCATTATGTAGTGCAATGCTGCTCATTATCCATTGGCTTTCAACCTTCCCCGGCAACGGCGCCAAAAATGCTTGTTGACATTTCTAACGCCACTCAGTGTTAGGTTGTCATCCCCAACATGGCGCCAAAAATGCTGGTACTAAATAATGCAACTGCTACTAGAAATAAATATGGGATCCGCAAGCGCACAGATAATACCGATGTAGCATTTTAACCAGGAGTAATCCAGGTATCGTTATTTATATTTTTACCACTGGGAAGGGAATGCACTGGATAATGAGTGATGAGCAATGCACATGCTGTAATGGAGAGCTTAACCTTGTCTGTATCGATCATCTCATACAGGGTAAGTGTCACATAAAATATAGGAATGAATGATAAATGACATAAGATAAATGAGAGCATTTAGCCACATAAAATAATAGTAATAAGCCATCTCAACTTAGCACTCTAAGCTTATAACACTAGCATGGACTAGGATGATCTAGGGTATAATCCTATGTTATTCTAACTATAAGGTCAAAGCATACAATGATTAGTGCAAGAACATCTAGCAATCATGGCGGGGAAAAGGTTACATCTATGCATAGTGATATTACCGAGAAGACAAGAGACATAGCAATGACTTCAATGTAATAGGTTGTTCTACTAAGACCTACCAACGGGGATGGAATACAAAGGACTCAACGGAACCGTCACTTCCGCGATCTACCACACGACCCGGCCAATAGGGTGCAATCGCGTATAAATACGGTCTAAGCACCACGCCTACACAATATTTACCACTCACCCATCGATCTAATGAGTAAGCGCTATATGATCCTATGCATAAACATAATTCTAGTCCAACTATGCTAAACATATAATCAAAGTAAACTAAGAACAATATAATTGAGAATATAATCAAATAGAGCAAAGTCAAGTATGATATAATAGAATAGAATAAAGTACTACTCATAGTATCACGAACAATGATGAATATTACAAGAATGTAGAGGGGAATTACCAAGAACTCCGACAGATCCGGACTCCAAGCTAGGCTTGATTCCCTCTAGATCTATTCCTATGTAGCTATGCTACTAAACTATGGAGCTCTAATTGAGATGGTGGCTCGCTTCTCCGAATTTCCGATGAGAGAATGAACTCTTGAATGAATTAGCTTCGGGTTTCACCCAGGGGCCGGGGGCTCGAATATATAGCCCCTAGGATGAACCACGACCCTCGGATCAAACCGACCTAAATGGACGATAATTATTCATCCTCAAAGGCGGTGGAGGCGGGATCCACGAGACTCCACCGATTGGTGGAGGTGGGGAGTCGGCCGACTCCCCTTGGGTCGGCCGACCGCCCACCCAATGCCAGTGGGGCCCGGCCTTCGTGGGTCGCCTTCCGGAGTCTTCTAGATTATACAATTTTACCCGTTTCGGTCTTTATCTCTATGTAATCATGACATGTGGGCCTCCTTTGGTTCTCTTTTTCGATAACCCCCGCAGAAATAGACAATCACCAAAACTCGTGGAATTACGTCGGTGTAACCCCTATATCTAACAGTGAACTCATATTAGTCCTTTCTCTTGCTGCGTTGACGGTATAAAATTGATACTTAACGACCGTCAACACATAGCCATAGGCGGCCTTATATAACTAATGATGTTCCATTACAATCAAGCAGTGATTATATTACACATGGGTGGTAGGTACTACAACGGAAACTACAACGAAGCGGTACATTATTCCACAGGCATGCCTGAGTGTGCTCGAAACCCTAAGTTCTAGCACGATCCTCTAGCTCTTTTGGGTGATCCTCGCGTGACTCCTAGTCCTCGTAGGTAGGGGTGAAATCAAAAATAATAACTTCCATTTTTTCCATAATCGTAGTTCACCTTCCTCGTTGATGTCATAGACCTCCTTGGGATAGTTATTATCTGTGAGTGAACAACAGGTGAGTACATAGAGTACTCATCATGTCCCAACAAGGGGTGGTTGGTAGCGATGGTAATGTTATTTTAATAAATGAGGTTTGGACTTCGGGAGAGCATTATCCTTCTCGCCAGTTCCCAGGTTTTGCTTCAATAAACAATTAATATCATTAGCACAAATTATCATGGGAAAATCTAATCAACGGGGACCTCATCCTTGCGGTTACCCATACCAAGGATGTGTCTATTCGAATAGGATTATTACACTCTTCAAAGAGGTACAATTTTCCCCACATGATCTGTGCAAAGTGGTAGGACAAGCCTAACAAGATCTCGTACCCGAATGGTGCGACCTCAGGTTTTCATATAATTCTACCATAGCCTAGACAGGGGTCAGTACCCACACAGCTTCGGGATGATCACAAAGCATCTAAAATCTTTAGTGGTAGGATGGTCACTTAGCATCCAGACTGTCACTTAGCATCCAGATTAAATAAAAAGGGTGCTTGTCCATGGCACAACAATAACTTTTACATGGAAGACCACTCAACAACCAAGCCGACCAAACCACGGAAGACCACTCAGCAACATTGTTCTCTCCTATTAGTCCGTTGGCTCGCTAGCCTTCTAATGGAAATCATACTTCTACCTAACTGAGCGTGAGATCAGGTCTACCCAAATAGACATGTAGTTGTACGTATATGAACTAGCTGATATGGCCTATGAACCGGTCCTTAAATGATCAAAGTGAGTATCTCCAAGGGAACCCACACTAGTGAACCTACCAAGGTAATTTATCCCACATGAATTACCCTCGGCTGACTTGCCCCCGTCAAATAAGTTTAGTTTCATTACTCATCAAATTCACATAGTTCGGTTCCTTAAACACAATTACTCATAAATCGTAATATTCACAATTTATAAATACAAGCTCATAAAAAGAATGGTATAACATGGTGGTGGTGGAAAGAGGAGGAGTTAGGACTAACCTTCATTGAACTCGCCTTCGGATTCGACGTAGTCCGGGTCCTCACCTTCCTAGTAGTTGTCGCCCTATGTCGATCATCGCGAACTAATGAGACTACTACTAAACACAAAAGCAAAGACAAAAGTTGGTGATAAGAAGTAAAATAAATAAAGCAAGATTTTAGAGGAATTTAGGCGGTGTTCTCAAGGGAAACTGAATTAGAATGGAGGAGATATGATTTTAGAAGTTAAGATGAGGTGTTAGAAACTTTGTAGAATTTGTGGGAATATTTTATTCAATAAAAGTCACATGAAAGGTATGGATAGGTTCATGGGTGATCCTAGTATTTTTAGGAATTTTCTAGGAATTTTTCAATACTCAATAAATAGTGTTCTACTAAAAAAGATCGCGGCATTGCCTCTAGGACCCGTGATATTTTCCGCTGCAAATAATTATTTTCTGTGAAATGAAATCAAGAACTATTAATATTATTTAATGCAGTGCTTTTCTTTCATATGCACGGTTAATTGTAGTTTACTTAGATAAGATAAATTTTTTTTATATGTGGCATGCTTTGTAGCGTGATGTTGTATTTATTATTGTATGTTTTGGAGAGTTTATCATCATGAAGGTTTTATTTTATTTATTTGTTGTTTTGTGTTTTTAAATGGAACTACCATGAACATTTTATTACTTTTTTTATTGAGAAAGAAGGGATTAAGTTGTTTTTATGATGGAGGAGCATAAGTAGCCGAAAGGTTACAAAGTGACCCTGAAACGACGAGAATTTGACCTCGGATCATGAAATTTGTAGTAATTTGAATAAAGAAACTAACTCTATTAATTATTTATAGAAAACTCTAGAGAAATATAAATATACACCTATAGCAATTAAAGTATACTAAAATGTGTGATGTATTTTGTTAAAAGTGCAGTGCTACAGTTCAACAAACTTGCTTTGGCATATTTATTATTTTTTATTTCAATTATTATGATTTTTACAAAAAAAATCAACCAAATTGGGTAAATAATAAATTCAAAGGAAAATAACAAAACGTCGTCCGGCAAATTTAGCCTAGCAAGGCCCATTTCGTGTGAGAAGAAAGCCCGAGTGAGAATTTTTTTTTTTTTTTGTCAAAACAACATTGTTGGATAACAACCATAGAAACATCTTGATTTTCTTAGGAATTTTACTTTTCCATATTCTTTTATTGTATAACCCAGAGTTAGCACAAGTCAAAGATTCATAAATTGATTTGACACAAAATTTCTTTTTCTCTCACAGAAACCAGATCACAGTATCAGTATGATCACTTACACAGAAAGACATTGCATTATTGAAGATAACATCCCATTTATCCCTCAATTCTTTGTACAACCATCTTCTAATGGAAATTTGCCCCCAAAGCACATAATTCAGAAATTGTTATATTTTTTTATTAGCCAAAGCAAACAAACATGGAGCTACCTTGAATAAAGGTTCGCTATACAGCCAAGGATCAAGCCAAAATCTAGTCAGATTCCCTTTCCCCATTTTAACTCCTCTTCCTAACATATAAGCTTCTTTAACTTTCAATAAGTCAGCCCAAATAGGAGAATCACACACTTTATGGGACACATCATGAATTGTGGCATTTCTCAAATATTTGTATTTTACAATTTCCTGCCATAAACCACTCTCAGTTTCTAATCTCCACCATTTACATATAGACTAATATTCATTTTCCTCAAATCTTTGATCCCTAGTCCCCTTTTTTTACTTTTGCAAATAATCTCCCATTTAATTAGATGATACTTTTTCTTAAGACTGCCACCTTGCCAAAAAAAGGTTCTTCTAGTCTTGTCCATCTTGGCAATAGTAGTTTTGGATAGCATGTAAATAGACATATGATAAATTGGTCAATTTTTTAGACTTGCAGTGATCAAAGTGCTTCTTCCAATCATAGACAACAACCCACCTTTCCATCCAATCTGTGGTTACCTTTTTCAATCAAAGGCACCCAATCTTTAACCCTAAGTCTACTGGGCTAACTAGAACCCCTAAATATTTAATTGGAAACACCCAAAACTGACAATTGAACACATCTGCATATTTGATCCCCTACTCTCCATCATCACTCACCATGTATATCTCACTTTTATTAAAATTAATTTACGCCCAGCAAGCATCTCAAATAAGTACAAAAGAAATTTCATATGACCAGCAGACCCCCAATCATGTTTCAAACATAACACAATATGATCTGCATACTTTAGAATAGCTACACCATTTGGAATGATATGACTGGTTAGTCCAGTAACAAGACCATTTTTCTTAGCATTACTTGTCATTCTTGTTACAACATCTACAACAAAATTGAACAAAATGGGGGATAGTGGGTCCCCCGCATCACACCCTTAAAATTCTTAATGTATGGGCCTATGCTATTATTCACTTTTACACTCACAGTCCCCCTAGAAACCACTTGCTTAATCCAAGAACACTATCTCGTCATTAAAACCTCTTTTTTCGAAGCAAGTAAAAAACATTTTTCAATTGACCTTGTCATAAGCCTTTTGAAGACAATCTTCATAATTATCCAAACCTCTTTTCTTCTTTTTTTGTCATGTAAAATTTCATGCAAACACATCACATCAGTCATAATGGTTCTATTTTTCATAAAAGTTGTTTGTGTGTCATGAATTAACTTGTCAGCCATCATTTCCAACCTAAGAGTTAAAGTTTTTGTAATCAATTTGTACAAGCAATTTAAAAGACATATAGGTCTATATTGTTGTATTTGAGCATCCTCTTGAACTTTTGGTAATAGAGTGATTATCCCATAATTAAGCCTATTCACATCCATTTTTTTATTGTAGAAATCATCAAACAACGAGTAATCACATCAGATTTAATTATCCTCCAACAACTTTGATAAAATTCAATAGGTATCCTATCTAGCCCTGCAGCCTTATTTTTTTCATTTGAACTAAAGCATTCTTAATTTCTTCTTCATCAAAGGTTCTACACAAAAAATCATTCACCGTGGAACAGCTGGTGCTTGTAGCACAGCACCCCGATCTCGCCGACAACATCCCCCGCCCTAGCCATCCCAACTAGTTGCATATCACACGATCACATGCATGCCAAGATTATATGACATACCTGTTCTGAACCGTTCTTCTCTATCAGCTCATGTCAATGCATCACTGCTTGTCAGTGTCATATATTGTTTCTCCACTCAGTGACCACTTAGTAGTAAGTAGTCCCAGATAAAGAATGTTTATCAAAATACAATAGCCTCTAACTAATCGAGAACTAAGAAGAGAAACAATGTGTGCTGGATTTAGTATTGGAAGGGCCTCTTTTCAAATACATGGCAATTGAGGTGTTTCCATATATAGTATTCAAAAAGATCATTCTTGAATCAAACGACAATTCAACATTAAAAAATGTCTTGGTCCTGTGAAAATTGTCAGTTTAGCGACTCCAGGGAGTGTGGGGCCATGGAGTCATTGCAGCTGAGCCGGCAATTCAATAAGATTGTTGTAGAGAGAAGGAAGGAATGGAAGCCGAGGTGACCTATCAATCTGGATGGACGCAGGTTCTGCGTCGCTAAGTTCATCCAAGTGCGGTAGGTTGTGAGGTGGGGATTTGAAGATGACACCGAGATAGAGGCAGCTTTCGTCGTGCTCGCTAGCGTGGAGGTGCTTCTCCATGGAGAAGGTGAGGAGCTCCGGATGGTGAAGCATATGTCCAAAGGATACATGTTTACCACCGATGTAATCGGGTGCTCTGACTCCAGCATCAAATCTGAATAGTTGTTAGTAATGCGTTGCATGGGTGCCTTTGCATTGTTTTGATCACGTCTTGGAGTAATATGTATGACAACCATCTATTATGATTCATGACCATATTTGGTTTCAAATTTTTTTGGTTTTAAGAACACTTATACAACATCAATATTGTTGAAGTTCTCACACTCCGATCCACACACTCTGATGAAATTAATCTTTTTCAATCCATGAGAGTGGCGTAAATCTCGTCACTATAACTTATTTTCATGAGAGTGCTCCATACAGCATCATGAAATCAGCTATTTTTGTGAGACTATATTTGATGATGGTATTTCTGCTCTCATGAAATCCCATCTTTCTAATAGTGTAACAAACTCACTAGTGACATCTTTTTCATGTGAGCTGTGAACTATTGCAAAGAGTGAAGGTCTCATCAACAAATTTGAGCTCAGATTGTGCTCCTCCTATTGTGATCTAACAAATCAACACCCCAGTTGTCATCCTCAACTTAAGAATTAAGAAAATCAATATCAGCTGCAGGTACTACTATACATATCTCTTACTAGTAGGAGGATGAGTAGAAGGGGTATAGTGTAGGGGAGAACCAAACAAGTGCCCGAAACATGCCTGCTTGCTAGGCAATGCTATAGACAACTTTTGTTCGTGAAGAAATCCTCACAAAGGATCCAAACTCGACTTTAGGTTGGATCTAAGTAGCATGGCATTTATGGAATACGAATTATATTTCCTAATTTGATCTTGCACGCAAGGTTTGCCAAGAACTCAAAAATTGCTTCCTTATGTTGGTCTCACAAAACTACTAAATGTCTTACAAGAAAAGTAGACAAACTTTGGATCATATAAAGGCCTCACATGGAAAATGAATGGTTAATTGTTCTTGACTCTTCTTAAACATTTAGTATGTTTGTTTCCAAATTTGACAACATATAGCACAACTCAAGTACAGGTCCGAACATCTTAAGCAATACAGCAATTTAAAAATCAATACAACTGACAGGATCTTTGGGTACTAGATGAATGAGAACTCCTCTCCCACAATGTCTAGACTTGCTCATAGTTTTGCACACTCAAAACCTGTCAACAAAACATCCTTAGGATCGGAGAAGAACAACAATAGAGTTGTGATTTTGGTACAAATAACATGGTTCCACTTGTACATGTCATTATTTTCTTGTGGGTACATAATTGAAGGACTTTGGTGGTTGTAGGCCCACATAGAGGGTGTCGGCTGACCACCCTTTGGGACCACTAGCCCTCGCAAGCCATGGCAATCCTCCCAACACCTCCACAAGCAACAACCTCAACCATTGGATCACAAGTGTGTTTTCTCCCAGTGGCCAAAGATCATTTCACATGGATTATTGTATGGCCCACATCTTCATCATCTAGAATATTAAGTAGACCCACTACAAGATGAACACCCTAGAAGACATCTACAAGGCACACCACACACAAAGAGGGGTGGCCCCATCTATCAAAGGGTGTTGGCCAACCCCCTTTTGGTCACCTAAACACCCACGTGGGCCCACTACCCTTTTGTCGCCTCTAGCATGCCTCCATGCAAGAAAACACACCATATCTTGATCTCCACCGTTGGTTGAAGGTCGGTTTGATCTAAAGATTATGAAGATGCATCATATGGATCCATGCTCCCACACAAATGGGCTATTAATACCCTCTACCCCCTCACTCTAATTCATGACACAAAGGAGTTACACATTTTCTATGATGTAATAAATAGACCATACACATCGGAATCCTATATCTTTCTTATTCTTGTTCCTTCTATCTATCATCCACCTTTTATCCACATCCCTTTAGTTTTTCTTCACAACCTAGAATCAGGTTTCTTTTGTAGAGAAAAAATTGCAGTTGCTACAACTATATGATAGATCTACTCATTTTTTATAGATGTATTTATTCACATAGTGATTGTTTCTTAGTTAGGATCTTGACAATACAAAACAATAGGTTTGTTATTAGTTAATTTTCTATCATTACAAGGTTTTTTTCATTTTTAGTAGGGTTCAAAAAAAATTACCCTAAAGAAAAAACTAACGAGTCAATACATAGGCGAAGCCCTGCTCTACTATTAGTAGTTTCGATGATATGTAGCTGTGCTCTAGTATTAGTAGTTTCGATGATAGGTGACGGAGAGTTTCCTCACGTGGTGACACACCGACGGCCCTCACCGAGGCCCTCGCACAAGTTCTCCTTCCTGCGCAAGGGTGCCTACGGCGCCAAGGTCTGAACCGGCTGGGTCGTTAACCAGCCATCGGAGGTGTGTCTCCTCAAGGAGTTCCTCGCTCCGTGGGTGGTCACCGGGGAGAACAACAAGGGCGGCCAAGCGCACATGGTCGATATCTACGGCGCCGACCCGGACGACCTCGCGCGCCGCTTCTTGCCCATCGTCTCCGGGGACGGCAACCGCGCGTGGTATTACCTCGTCGCCGTGCGCAACAAGTCCAAGAAGCCCAGCGCAGGCGGCCGCCACAAGGCGCGTACGGTCATCGTCGCGGGGGGCCAGGCCGTCGGGAGCTGGCGCTGCGAGGGCCTCGCCGAGGCTATCTCCGACGCCGAGCACCTGCTTGGACACGTGCAGAGGCTGTCCTTCGTGAAGAACGGCGCCGACGGCTCGCGCGCCCGCACGGGATGGGTGATGGCGGAGTTCCGTCTCCACGCCCACGGCCAGGGCGACAGCCTTGTCCTCGCCAAGCTTACCCGAAGCAACAGGCGCCACCATGTCGTCCGGGGCGGGGCCGGCAACAACGGCGGCCTGGAGCTCGGTGGGACCCCGGCGGACGACACGACCCGCGACGCTGCTGTGCGCAAGAGGGCGATGGCGGCCCCAAACGCAGAAGCGCCCGCGCGCAAGAGGTGGGCGGGTGCCGTCGACGAGGACTCCGTCGCGGCGGCGGCAACTTCCTTCTTGATTCGGTTCTTATTGCAGTTGACTATTGGTTCCAGTCAGTTGAAATTGAAGTAAGCCCATTCCACTATACAGTTTTGCATGTACCTTTCTGATTTAGAGTGGTACTAGTCGTCTGAGGCACATAGGTTGACCTTTTTTTGGTGGTGACTCCAAACACACTTGTAACCTCATCCTCCTGTTTTTAGTTGGTAAATTTATGTGATCTGGAGCTAACTGAGGAAATGCCTTTTATACTTCAAAAATAAGACTGCTTTTGTGTATAGATCGGGGTTTAGTATAATAGCCCATAATAAGTTATGTTTTGTTGATCTTCAACTCTGAGCAGTTTTAGTTAACAGGCTTCTGAAATTTGCACAACCACAGTTCTTATTTGTCTTTTTTTTTTGTGTTTGTTTATGTTTTCTTAGGGGTTAAAACATACTATGTTTGTTCCTTGTATAGAATTCGTTTCGATTTCTTCTCGAAGCTTATTCTTGAAGCATGTACCTCTGTATTTTTTTCATTTTCTTATTCTGAAGATTGTTTATTGTTTACCACAGACACTATTTTTTCTTGTATTATTTATTTAATATTTTAATGATACTTTGTTCCATGAAGTCACTTAGAGATATTGCACTGAATAGCTTGCACAGGTTCTACAAGACTACAGTTGCTATCTTATCCTGCTGTTGTAAATGCTGTGATGGACTCTGCACTCTGTTATCAGTTTGACCTAGCTGAACATTGCTACAGAGTGGCAACCATTTGGTTGATCATTCATACAGTGTCAATGTTGACACAGTTGTGCACCTGTTGGGTTTGTTTGTGTTTTCTTTGCAATGCATCAAGTTTGCTTAAGGAATATTACTGCCCATTTTTCACCCTGGGAGATGCATTGTGGTGCATCCTGCTGTGTGCATTCTGTTGTGTTGACTATATGTTGTCGCCTGTATATGCATTGTGCTGCTGAATCCAGCCTTCAGTAATTGAAGCGAACAGCAGGAAAGAAGGCACAGTGTAATCTTGGGATGGTTGGATTGCAGTACGTTGGAGAGGTGCTCTGGGAACTGGTGGGCAGCGGGAGTAGCTCAGGGCCTGCTGTTAGGTTGCAGCCCGATGTGAAGGGCTCCTTGATCGGGTTCATAATGGTACAACAATAGGGGAGAGTTGGTCATCCTTGTTTGTTGCTAATGGAGTAGATGAATGGTAGCTTCCCCATTGGCATTTCGACAATCCTGCAGCAGCAAACATTGCTGTCTGTACACACGTTTCTGTTATTGCTGTTATTGCTTTCAGTATCTACTATTGCTTTGGCATGTCGGGACATGCTACTGCGAACTAGCAGAGCAGAGCAGGCGAAGCAGGAGGAGCATACAGAGGCAGAGAAGAACTGCTGGAAGTGGGGGCATTGGGGATCCCTGGAAGCTGCTGGAAGTTTTCTGGGTCCCTGCCGCGAATGCGCATCTCTCGCAGGGTGGCGAGCCCCATCTCTGGGCATTGTTGTACCACGCCCACATCTACAGACTACAGCTGGAAAACTGTAGAGGGGAAGGATCAGCCGACGAAGTTGGAGACCGAGGAGGTACTCTAGGAGAGAATCCCAGGGATGGAGGAAAGTTGAAGGGTGACCTTAATACCTGTTCAAATGCAGATGATAATAATAATCCGAATAGGATTTCAGTTCCTATTCCTGCTTCGTCTCGTCTCCGGCCAAATTGAAGTCCCGGTGAGCGTCGCCTCGTCCCCCTCTTCCTCCCCGTGATTTAAGTTTCCAGAATCGTGGCCGTTAGGGCCCTGTTCGCGTTCGCCGGCGACCTCCTCGCCGCCGGCCATGGTGGCCTCCACGTCCACCTCCCTCGGTCGTGTTTTGTGACTTGGAGAGTTCGCGTTGCCCTCCTCTGTCTCCCGGTTCTCTCGGTTCGTCGAGCCGTGGCCCGTGGGCCTCGTTCCCCGCGCGCCGGCGAGCTCCTGGCCGCCGGCCAGGCTGCTCCGCCGTGGCCAATTCTGTTGTGGACGATGGACACTCTGTCTTTCCCCTCCCATCTAATTCCGTCCGTCCAATCTTGGATCAATGGCCCAGATTAGAAGATACCCCTTCGCCGTCTCTTTTGCTAAAGAGCCCCTCTCTTTTGAGGAAATTTTGCCCCAAAGTCCTTCCCGATTCAAAAATCTGATTTTCGCACAGTTTTGCCACTGATTTGTTTTGCCCATAAAATCTTCATTTTAACTCCGTTTTGATCCGATCAAATTGCATTAGATTAAACCTAGAAATAATCTAAGTGTTTAAACCATGGTACTTGTATTCTGGTTAATCAATTGATATATGGTGATATAATGATGAGGATGATATCATGGTTCAATTGTTTCTATTATATGATCATGTGGGTTAGTTGGGTTTGCTTAAGGATAACTTGATATGACTTAATCATAAAATATTGGCCTCGTAACCCTTTTGAGCTCAGACCTCCCCACCTAAGGCTCTAACTATTCGTGAGGCATCACTCTTCTTCTATCCATTACTCATTTAACATTGCACCACTCATGGTCTAGCATAGTTAGTTGAGTCTGAATCTATGTGTGTCGCAATCGACATATATACAACAGCAAAATATTCGGTGCAAATCAAGTTTTCGGTGCAATACATGAAAAAATCATTAAAATTATATTTAAGAGTTTTCAAATTTTTTGAAATTCTACATACCAGTAGAGCATCTATAGATGTGTATTGTCCCAAAAACCAAGATTCAAACTCATTTTGTAAAAATTTATATGAAAATAACAAATTTTATTTGCATATGCACTAAACGACGGAATTTCTAGAATTTTCTCATATTCAAGTGAAATTTATTATTTTCATATGATTTTTTTACAAAACAAGTTTGAATCTCAAATTTTGTGACAATGCACATCTATACACTATTGATGTGCATAGTTTTATAATTTTTTTAAAAACTCTTAATTGTGGTTTTGTAAATGGTTTTCATGATTTTTTTTATGGAAAAATGGTTTTCACGGTTACACGAAAAATGTTGTTTGCACCAAATATTTTGCCATATACAACTCTTGAGCTTTTTATGAATAAGTTCTGACCAAGTTGGCAATAAATTGAACAGCTTATCCTCATCCACCTCCCAATAGCCACGACGTCCAACACGTGCAACGATCTATCATTCGCTGCTCTAACACGTACGTGCAACACTATTACTGATTCGTATGCATGTCAGGCACCCACTGATGAGTGACGACGAGGAGGTTGTCGCCGTCCCTGACGAGCCTGGCGTCGTCGACCTGGGCACCGTCCGTGGTCACCACCCTCGCCGGAGCGAACCCGAACTGGCTCCCGGCGAGCTCCACGAGCTGCGCCATCGTGTCGGGCATGAACACCAGCTTCCTCGCCCCGACGCCCTGCTCGGGGCAGGACATGGTCACCCTGACACGCTGCCGGCTGCTCTGCGCGTGCCTCTCGTGCCGGCTAGGCCCGCTACCACCGCCTCCTCCGCCGCCGCTGTCGTGCCGGTGCACTACGTGCGACGATGACAGGACGCCGAAGAGGGAGTTCCGGAAGCTGATCATCCGCCGTGGAGTGCTGTGCCTGGACGACGACGGCGTCAGCGACGGCGACGAGCCGACGCTGTCGTGCTGCGGGACCCTCGGCGCGGGCGCGCTCTTGAACCTCGTGACGACCGGCGGCAGCGGATGAGCCGCCGTGACGACCGCGAGCCTGCTGCCGCCATGGTGGTCCGTTCCCGAGCCCTGCTGCTGCTGCCGCTTCGGGCTCTCCACCACCGCTCCTTCCCGGTGCGACTGCGACGCCGACGCCGACGGCCCGAACAGCTGCTGCATGTCGCGGTGGCCGAGCTGGTCGGCCACGGCCCTGGGGGTGCGGCCGCCGCCGTCCTCCCTGTCGGCGTCGGCGCCGTGCTGCAGCAGGACCCTGGCCATCGCCACGTTCCCCTGCAGCACCGCGCGGTGGAGCGCGGTGGCGCCGTCGTCCCAGCACGCCGCCGTCACGTCCAGCCCGCCGTGGCGCGCCACGTCCTCCAGCAGCGCCACGTCGTCCGCCTCCACGGCCGCGCGCGTACAGCGCCGCGTCACCCGCGGACAGGTCCGCGCCCGCGTCGACCAGCAGCCGCGCCGCCGCGCGGTGCCTCCGGGATAGCGCCTCCCACAGGGGCACTCTTCCTTGTGCATCTGGACATCACGATCGATCAAACAAGGTTTGGTTTGGTGGGTTGCTTTGGCGACCCCAATCGATCTGTACATGTAACAGCGATGATCTTAATGGTAGTACATGAACATGATACCTGTGGCATTAGGGTCAGCGCCATGTTCTAGCAGAAGCTTGATGCATTGCTCATGTCCGTTGGAAGCTGATATGTGCTGTTAGGTCACGAGCAGTGTGAGCATTCGATTTTTGTAATTCTGGTGGTAAGAAACATTAAAACACAATCTCTTTTATGGCGAAAGTTGAATCGCAGTAAGAATGTAAGATGGAGTATTACCAGTGCTGTATGCCAGTAGTTATCAGACTCATTTGGGTCAACACCGCGTTTGAGCAGCTGATGCATCAGGAAATCGTCTCCTTTGGACGCGGCGTAGCAGAGCGTGACGGGGAGCTCGAGCTGGCCTCGTGCGAGCATGTACTCGATCTCCTCCGCGACGCCGGCGATGGCGTAGCTGTCTCTCTTCTCCTTGAGGTACTGCAGTTAGTAGTTCAGTGCAATGCAATGTCATGGGGATCCACAAGCTCATCTGATGTTCAGAGCCGAAGCAGTAAGAATTCAGAGCTTGATGTCCTCCTCTGTTTTTATCTCCCATGAGTTAGTTTTTCAAATTCAGAGCTTGCCTGGATGAGGTTGTTGATGATTATGGTGCCGTCCCCAACGTTTGCCTGAACAATCCTAAGGAACGCGGTCCGTTCCATGCGCAGGAGCTGGCACAGCGTCCGTGTCCTCGCCGTGAAGAGCTGGGGCTTGTAGCACAGCACCCCGATCTCACCGACGACGTCGCCCACCCTGGCCATCCCAACAAGCTGCACGATCACACGATGACATGCCAAGATTATCGGACACATTGTGCAAGCAATCTTTCGGTGAACTGAATGAACCTCTGAATCCGAATGCATGATCAGAACGGGGAGGACTTGCCTGTTCCGAACCGTTCTGGAGCTCTCTCAGCTCCTGTCAGTGCCAACACATCACTTGTCAGTGTCATTTCTTGTTTATTCAGTCAGTGACCACTTAGTAGTAAGTGGTACCGGATAAAATTAAGAATGTTCATCAAAATACAGTAGCCTCGAATTAATCGTGAAAAGAGAAAACAATGTGTGCGCATTTGTCTGTTTTTTTTTTACCACACTACCAGTGACTAGGATGTAGAAGTCCGACGGCGCCTCGTTCTGCAAGATCACATCCTCCCTCGGCGCAAAGTACTCGGCGTTCATCTCAGAGACCTAAATCATCACAATCACTCAAAAACAGCTCAGGATGGAGGTTCCAATGCCTTTGACAGTTTTGTAGTGACAGTAATTAGTAACTGATTATTACTAAAGTAGCTTACTACGTACCAGCTGGAAGATGAGGTCATTGGAGACGCCCTGGAAGAGGTAGACGCCCTGCACGAGGGCGAAGAAGAGGTGGTGGGAGATGCCGGAGCGGATGGCCTTGGGCAGCGCGTCCAGCGTCTCCTGCTGCTGCAGCCCCTCTGAGTCGGTCCTGAACTTGAGGCTCAGATGCGACACCATCTGCTCCTGCAGCCTCGCCGGCAGCTGGTGCCGCACGGCGAAGCCCATCGCCGCCTTGAGCGCGTCCCGGTACCTCCGGGTGCGGCTGGTGCCGTGCACCACGAGGTTGGTCATGTTGCCGATGAGGTAGGCGGTGAGGCCGAGGTTGAAGAGCATGTAGAGCGTGGTGAACACCATCTCGCCCGTGTTCACGGCGTGCATGTCGCCGTACCCGACCGTGGTGAGCGTGGTGATGGACCAGTACATGGACGCCGCGTACCGCCGCCACGCGCTCTGCTGCTTGAAGTCCGGCATGGACGCGCTCAGCCACGTGTGGTCGGCGTCCGGGTACCGGTCCGCCAGCAGGTAGTAGAAGCACCCGGCGCAGTGCACCGCGAAGAGCGTCACGCAGATGAGCCGCACGCAGCGCACCCAGAAGTAGCTCAGCCGCCGGTCCTTCTCCAGCTGCGTGAAGAAGGTGCCGACGCGGTGGAGGCGCCACAGCCGGAGCATGCCGAAGAAGTTGTAGTCCCGGGCCTGCGACGGCAGGATCGTGCGGTAGACCTCGATGGGCACGGTGGAGGCGACGTCGAGCGGGAGCCTGAAGGTGCGCGCGTACCGCCACGCGATCCGCCGCGGGTCGTCCTCCAGCAGGCCCGTCCGGCGGTCCGCGTAGGCGACGAAGAACGTGAGCGCGATGTCGGCCGCGAACGCCGCGTCCACGGCGTTGTCGGCGACGGCCAGCGCGCCGCGCGGGTTCGGGACGAACCCGAACTCGAAGGGCGCCACCCACGCGCAGTACGCCACCAGGACCACCAGCGAGTGCTCCCACGCCACGTACCGCGGGTCGTAGGGGACACGATGAAGCGCCGGAGCCGGAGCCGCGGGCGCCACCCGCCGCCGCGCGCCCAGCGGGGAAGGAGCGCACCGCCCATCGCGGTGTTGTACCGGCTGCTGGTCGCGGTGCCTGCCGCCAGCCCACTCGAGCTGCTGCCGCCCGCGACGCCGCCGCCGCCGCAACACGACGGCATGGCCTGTCGTCCTGGTTGTGGTGTGGTGGCTGGTTCACGACGTGACTGTGGCCGGCGGCGGCGGCGAGCCGTGCACGCGACGCAATGTGACTGTGCCTTCCTCTGAGCTGCCGCCGGATCGTGGTGGTGGCATGCGCTGATCCGCTTCCTCGTGCGCGCGGCTTTAATTAGTAATCCAGCAGCGAGCGCGGCGGAGAGTGACAGTGGCATCGCGCCTAGTTGCGCCATTGCCCCCGTCACGTAAATGGGCTTCATTGGGCTTTGGGCCTTTGGTTCTATCGTTAGGAGCAACGACGACCTAATTAGAAAGTGTTAAGCTCCAGGCCTGGATGGCTGGCTCTACTTTTTTTTTGTATTGCTGTTCTTCTAAAAAAAAATTGATATTGCTGTAGCTTGCAATTTTTCAATTGGCGTAATAGCCAAATTGGCCCTTGAACTTTCATCAAAAGATCAAATTGGCCCCTCAACTATCAAAAGGGCCAATTTGGCCCCTGAACTTTCAATTTAGGTTCAATCTCATCCTCGCTTTGACGCCGTCACTCACTCCGCTTAGCACAGTAACTTTTGACATTTTTCTATAGTTTTGATATTTATTTATTTCATAACTAATTATTGGTGCATGCTAAATTCATGAAAATCTTTGTGTAGCCTCTTCATGATGTACTCTACCTAGAAAAAATATGAAACCTAGAAAATGAATAGTTTTTGCATGTTTTAAAAATACCTTATTTAGTTAATAAATACAACTTCTATGATTTTTGCAGGTCAAAATAAATATCCAAAAATTATAAAAAAATAATTTGTAGCTGCTTTATAATGATATCAACCTGTATAAAAGGGGATTAGGATAAAACTTAAAACTCAAAACTTTTAAGTTTTGAGTTTTGAAAAAGGGGATTAGGATAAAACTTAACACTCATAACTCAAAATTAATTAAAAAAGGGGAGTTTTAAGTTTTATGTTTTGAGTTTTAAGTTTTATCCTAATCCCCTTTTATACAGGTTGATATCATTATAAAGCAGCAACAAATCATTTTTTATAATTTTTGGATATTTATTTTGACCAAAAAATCATAGAAGTTGCATTTATTAATTAAATAAGGTATTTTTAAAACATGCAAAAACTATTTACTTTCTAGGTTTCATATTTTTTATAGGTAGAGTATATCATGAAGAGGCTACACAAAAATTTTCATGAATTTAGCATGCACCAATAATTAGTTATGAAATAGACAAATATCAGTACTATGGAAAAATGTCAAAAGTTACCGTGCCAACGGAGTGAGCTGATGGCGTCGGGCGGAGGATGAGATTGAACCAAAATTGCAAGTTCAGGTGCCAAATTGGCCCTTTTGATAGTTGAGGGGCCAATTTGATCTTTTGATGAAAGTTCAAGGGCCAATTTGGCTATTACACCTTTTCAATTTACAAAAATGTACCATATAAAATAGTAAAAATTATATTTTGCAAAAAATATTTTTTCTAAAGAAAACTAATCTATTAACCATGTGTCACAAGCCTATGTTATTTTTCATATATTGATTTATTGCCAAGTTAAAAGAACAATTTGTTCGGATAGAATCCTAAATTGACCTACACATGAAAAACTGGAGAGTGAAAAGTAGCAGTACATTTGCCTCCTCTTACAAATTAATTAGACAATTAGCTTTGCCACACTTATGTTTGAACCCATCCAACAAATTATATGCCACTTGAACCTAGGAATTGACCTCAAATCATAGGAAAGATTCCACTTTTTACTAGGATAATTTCTTTTATGGAACCTATTCACACATGTTAGTCTTAAACTTAGGGCGTCCCAACAAGACGATTTGAGTAGGTGATTTGACTGCTGACTAGGCTTGGGAACTGACATGGAGGAGCGAGAAGGATAGAGCTAAATCAGTTCACTAGAGCGGCAGAAGCTGTAAACGATAACATTTTTTAGAAGTCATAAATGAGAACTTTGGTGGATTGTGCTGTTTTTTTCTTCTGTAACCAATGAGAAGAAAGTATGGGTAAAAATGCATGGCATTAAATTATAGACTACACTAGTTCTTTTTCACTTCCCCATCGAAATCGACAGCAACCACGGTGGTGGATGTCCTTAGCATGTGTGCTCGTATTTCCTAGATTTACTCTAGGAATTGACCATGTTGTTCTTTCAGCGATAGCCAATGTGCATATTGTCAACAAATCACCTATGCTGACTTCATCAGTGTCAAAATCTAGTAGCTCAAACAGTTGGATACTCATATAGCTATGGTAAGTGTGTGTGTATGTGAGCGCTGCTTTTGCTCTATGTTTAAAAATAATAAAAAAAAAGAGAGATTACCAAAGAGCTTGAACTCCGAACATGGAGGGTTAATACTTTTTGTTTTATTCAATAATATGATTGAAACATGTTACTCACTTTGGTCTGTTTTATAAGACGCAATTTGGAATGACATGGTCTCAAATTATACTTTGATCATTCATTTACTATATGTTATACTGTCTATGCTTATATAAACTCATGATTATTGGATAGTACAATTGCTTAATTATAAATCTAACCATATCAAGTTTGGATTATACTAGTTAAGTTCTAAACTAAATTATTGGTCAAAGAAGATATCCGCAGTATTTATGAATTATGATTCGAGTTTAGATAATTCTTCTACATAGTAAATGGTAAATAAGTAAATAACCAACTAAGTTCTTGTGGGTATGAAGGTTCCAACGCAAGCAATACATGATCCCTTTTTGTCTGCACAAAATCGTATCAACTAAGTTCTTTTTCTCATAGTAGTATCAACCAATGCATATTCCCATCATAGTGGCATACAACTATGTACTGATGAACGACATCATTTAAATGATCTTTGTAAGCCCCCAAGGACCCCTACCGCAAATTATTTCATCAAAGTGATCATTCCAGTATTGATTAGGTATGTACCATGAATTAGTGGAATTGATTAATACTGGTAATCATATCGCGCACCTTTGGTGTTTTTGGTACGTCCTATGTTTGTTTAACCAATCTCTTCATGTCAATTTCATAAGAGCTCAGGGTCTACACTATTATTCATGCTAGCTCGCTACAATGGGTTGTTGAGCTACCATTAATCAAACAAAAGAGGTTATCATTTGGCTCCCAGATTGGAGCAAGGAGCACTACATGCCAAGTCCCATGTGTGAAGATGCTGTCATCTTCCTCAATTTTTTCCTTTTCTAAAATGATGGTTGTTTCTGTTTTATGTGTATGGCTTTTGAAAAGGTCACTCGCATTCTGTGTGCGCTGGCCAAATGGATCGTTGTACAGGAATCATAGTTGAATCTTACCTTTATATTTTAAATGGGCCATTTTCCCAAATAAATAAACAATAAATAATCTAGAGTATGGCCGGCCAATGAATCTATAAAAGTGTTGCTTCATCATACTCCCTTTCGTTACAACATGGGTTGCTTTATTTAGGCATACTAAAGGTTACCAAAACAGTGTTATTATTCACTACAACAGTGTTATAGTTTAAACCGCACTGTGATAGAGTACCACTGTGGATTCATAAGCAAAAAGCCTATCATTGGTAGATCTTTAAAACTAATTAGCATTGATAGATAATTATCATCGTTGGTTGTATCTCACTACTGGATTGTATTGCCAACCGGCTAGAATCCCCTCATTCTGGACCTATTTTCCAACATGAATATATAACTCCACTTCATGGCACCTTCTCCCTCTCCTTTATCATTCTCTCCCATTATCTCTCCCTCACTCTGCTCCTCCCCGGTGCGGGGCGCAGACAACAGCTTCAGTGTGGGGTGCAACCAAGGGCGGCAGACTGCTGGTGTTTTTTATTATTTGTTATTCATTTTTTTTTTAAAAAAAAAATCGGATATCGCTATCGGGTGAACAGGCAAAAAAATACCAAGGATAACACCTTCGGATCATATTATGATATTAATAGCTTGGTCATTATTAATATCTTTTCAGATATTTATTACAATAGTAAATTTGGAAAAGTGTCGTCTTTTCTTCTCGAATAAACAGGTTTGTGCATCTTTGTATTAAGACCAATAACTAACTAGTGAAAGTTATAATGAAGCGCCACAAATGGCACACTAGGGGGATAGTGTTATATACAATCGGCTTTGTTCTCCCTAGAGAAAGAGATCATTGGTATTACTCACAACTCATGCTACCTAGTCATCACCGACGATCACACGTATTGTCTTGCGTGACTCCTTGACCACTCTCCGTGTCTGAAGAGCCGTCGTCATATGGCCCAGCATGCGAGGGTTTGAGCTCGTTGATGTTATCATAGGTGCCGTTCCTGGCTATTGTGGAAGGCAGGAAAATGTGCTTTTGTGATACAAGAATAAAATATACTTGATTTAATTAGTAAGTACATTAATATAGTAAAGGAACTTAATGGCATCATTTTAGAACCATATCAATGCCTAAAAATCACATGTAGTTGTGAGTGAAATTTGGAGAGTATCACATATTCGATATGTGTAGTTTATCAAACCATGTTTTTTTTTTTTACATCTATCAAACCATGTTAGAGAATGACCCTTAGCTCACACCACATGCGAAGTTTGAAACCATTTTAGACATCGAATTTTTTTATCAAATATAGGTAAAAATTTGGGTGTTATTCCACGGTGTAGTGAACATATACACTGTGATACTTTGCTGGAAATTTCAAAGCCACTACATCAAACTGAATACCAGATAAGACGAACGAGATCGATGACTTAATCAAACCTTCGCTATCATGATCGGAAGGTAGTGAAAATATTATCATAATTGGGCTTATTTTGCACTGTCGCAATCCAAAGGGATTTTTTTAGTTCTTTCAGCGACACCCCAACCTAGACTTTACTACGTGTACATGCATACTATAGTACTTTGTTCGCCTGCATGTATGTCAGCAGTATTAGACTGGTTCAAAGCTACTAGTAGAAATCAAATTAATTAACACACCGTCATCACCAAATAAAACAATGCTCAAGGATATATGGAACCTAGGAATTTAGCAGCTGGGAACCATATATATGCATGATACATGCACCACTAGCTCTATTAAATTCGTTCACCCACACATCACACATGCATATACATGGATCAATCTATTTGCTATTTGGTGGGCCTGTAAACTTTTAATAAATTTGCACTGGAAAAGTGCACTGTAGGTCCGATCGTAATCCTTCAGATCGACGTGCATTATTTGATGTGCTCTTCACTACGTGAAAAAAGGCACTGTAAGAGCGCTTGGCCATTTCCAGTAGGGGCGGCTCGTGATGCAGCCGCCCCTACAGTGGCTGGCGCGGGGAGGCTGGCGGCCAGATCGCCAGCCGCCCCTGCTAATGCACTGTAGGGGCGGCTGGTGATCCAGCCGCCCTTACTACAGGCCACTGTAGGGGCGGCTGGTTACAGTGGTTTTTCACAAAATTAGTTAAAACGAGGCATCAAATGACCTCAAATGAAAAACTTTTTTGAATACAAGATAGTTTTGTCTCATCAAGATACATATTTCATACATAGAATACTTTTGTATTTCGAAAAGTTTTAGTAAACTCGTCTCCTGTGGTTTCAAAATTCAAGGCGAGACTTGGTCAACCATAGTCAAACGAGGCACCAAATGACCTCAAATGAAAAACTTTTGAATACAAGATAGTTTTGTCTCATCAAGATACATATTTCATAGATAGAACACTTTTGCATTTAAGGAAGTGTTGGTAAACTCTAGTCACAAATTTTTGAATCCCACACAGACTTAATGAAACTTCATGCGGGATGAGTGGATTTAGAACTACACTTTCACAACGCTTCGTCAAATGCAAAAATGACCTTTGTATGAATTGTTCATATTGACGAGTGGATCAAACTTGATGTTCATGACTTTTCGAGGTGGGCCCGCCTAGGGGTCGAAAACCCGCGTCTAGCCGTGAAAAACTGAAGTTTCAAAGTTTGAGTGGTCCAAACAATCCCAGATGAAAAGGTGACCATTGGAGAAAATATGTATCTTGATGAGTGGATCAAACTTGCTGTTCATCACTTTTGCATCTGAGGCCATCTAGGGTCCGGTCAACGTGTATTTTCCGAAAAAACAGAGGTTTGACTTGGTCAACCATAGTCAAGCGAGGTACCAAATGACCTCAAATGAAAAACTTTTGAATACAATATAGTTTTATCTCATCAAGATACATATTTCATACATAGAACACTTTTGCATTTAGAAAAGTTTTAGTAAACTCTTCTCACAGGGTTTGAAAATCCAAGGCGAGATTTGGTCAACCCTAGTCAAACGAGGTACCAAATGACCTCAAATGAAAAACTTTTGAATACAAGATAGTTTTGTCTCATCAAGATACATATTTCATAGATAGAACATTTTTGCATTTGAGAAGTATTGGTAAACTCTAGTCACAAATTCTTGAATCCCACAGACTTAATGAAACTTCATAGGGGAGTTAAGTGGATTTAACTACACTTTCGCAACGCTTCGTCGAATGCAAAAATGACCTTTGTATGAATTGTTTGTCTTGACGAGTGGATCAAACTTTTATGTTCATGACTTTTCGAGGGTGGGCCCGTCTAGGGGTCGAAAACCCGCGTCTAGCCTCGAAAAACTGAAGTTTTAAAGTTTGAGTGGTCCAAACAATCCCAGATGAAAAGGTGACCATTGGAGAAAATATGTATCTTGATGAGTGGAGAAAACTTGATGTTCATCACTTTTGCAGCTGAGGCCATCTAGGGTCCAGTCAACGTGTATTTTCCAAAAAAACAGAGGTTTGACTTGGTCAACCTAGGTCAAACGAGGCCCTAAATGACCTCAAATGAAAAACTTTTGAATACAAGATAGTTACATCTCATCAAGATACTCATTTCATACATAGAACATTTTTGCATTTGGAAAAGTTTTAGTAAACTCTTGTCACAAGGTTTGAAGATCCAAGGCAGAGACTTGGCCAACCCTAGTCAAACGAGTGACAAAATGACCTCAAATGAAAAAGTTTTGAATACAAGATAGTTTTATCTCATCAAGATACACATTTCATACATATAACATTTTTTCATTGAGGAAGTGTTGGTAAACTCTAGTCACAAATTCTTGAATCCCTACGCACTTAACGAAACTTCATGCGGGGAAGAGTGGATTTAACTACACTTTTGTAACGCTTGTTAAATACAAAAATATTCTATGTATCAAATGTAGGTCTTGATGAGTGGAACAAACTTGTTATTCATGACTTTTCGAGTTGGGGCCATCTAGGATTTCGAAAACTTGCGTGTAGTTATAAAAATTTGAAAATTTAAAATTTGAGTGATCCAAACTTTGTCAAATGAAACTTTTTAACCTATTTATCAAATATAGATCTTGATGAGTGAAGCAATTTTGGTATTCATGACATTTCAAGTTGAGACCATCTAGGGTTTCAAAATTTATATTATACATTTCAAAATAAAATGTAATTTTTAAAAATAAGTTTAATTTTTAAATTAGAAACTATGCGTATATATATTTTTAGGTTAATCATATTTTCATAAAATTTATATAACTTTTTCACATGAGTTCATTTTATACTTTATTTTGAATTTAAAATTTATCTTTTATTTGAAAGAAATAAAAAAGAATAGAATTTGTATATAATGACAGGGAAAGAAAAAATCTCAAATTTGGCCCATTACATGTAACCCAGCTCGGCCCAACCACTCACCCACACAAGATTTCGAATCGGACGGCTGAAAATACACCCTTAGGAAACCCTAATGTATAGTCACCACACCGCCGTGGCTCATCTCGCCGCACCATCCGCCCGAACGCCGTCCATTGCCTTTGCGCTCAAACGATGCTATCCCTCCCCCTCCCCCTCCGCCGCCGCCACCTCCTCCTCCTTCTCGCGCTCGCCGAACCCTACCTTCCCGCGCCTCTCGCCGCCCGCCGCCGCCCTCTCCACCGCCCCTACCGTCTCCTCCGCCGCCGCCACTCCCATTTCCGACCGCCTACGCGCCCTCCGCGCCCTCCACGCCGTGGCCCCCGACCACCTCCTCTCCCACCCGCTCTCCCCTCCTCGGCGCACGCGCTCGCGGCGCACAAGACTGCCGCGCGCGCCCGCTCTTCGCAGCTCCCGCCGCCTCCTCGCCCGCCGGCAGGCGCCGGCGGCCACCGGCCCACCTGCGCGTCCCCGTCGACCTCCTCCACCGCGCGGCGTCGGCGCTGGGGTCCCGCAGCCGAAGGCTGCCGTCCGTCGCCGACACCCTCTCGCTCGGCCGGGCGCACCGCGGCCTCTCCTCGACGACGCCGTCCGCGCCCTAATCCTCTACGCACCACCATTGCCGCGCCCTACTACTCCACGGCGTCGCGCGCCCTGCTCCTCCTCCACGCGGCGCGACCCATCTCCTCTCACTCCTCGGCCTTTCTCTCTCACTCTCCGACGAGCAAGCAAAGGGGCCGGCGGTCACGGCAACCCCGGGGCCTTGGGCGGATCCAGCGCCTCCCCTCCCTCCTCCCTTGGTCCGGCGGCGCGTGGGCTCGTCATCGTGGAGGAGAAGACGCTGCCGGAGGAGGCACCGCCGTTCCGACCCGTTCCAGCAGTGGAGGAGGCACCGCTGTTCTAGATGGCCAGGTGCTCCGGCGGCGGCTAGGACGACGCGCCGGCTGGAGCCCGGCCCGGATCCGCCGAATCCACATCGTCTCGCCCCCAATCCTGCTATTTCTCGCCATCACGACGCTGCTGGCCAGACGGCCGCCGTGGCGAGGTGAGTCGTGTGTACTGAATACTGAATCGTGTGCAGAATCATGACTTGTACTCGTAGGCCGCCGTGGCGATGTGAGTCGTGTGTACTGAATACTGAATCTGTTGCCTACTGTTATGCTTCTGCTTCTTATTGTTTCCTTGCTGTGGCGCTTGCAGTTGATGTTACCATCCGGTGGTGATTGTTGCAGAAGACGGAGAGGCCAAGGTCATATTTCTCTGATTCTTAAGCTTCTCGAATGTGTAAATGGACTTGTCGAAGCATGGGCTGTTGATGTTAGACTTTGTATTTTCTTTTTAGTCTGGGAGATGGCAAAATAGCGTTCACGTTCTTGTAGTTACAAAATTCTACTATATTTGTAATGTTGCACTTACACCTATTAGGAGTACCTCTACTAGGAGGGGGCCCTGTTTGATATTGGAGCAATGTGTTATATTAGCCACATGATGCCTCCAAAATTCATGTGTGCCAGGCAGCTTATTGCCAAGCCTCAAACCAAACAGGGTTTTAGATACTTGAAAAAATGGCGTTGTAGATAGTACCATATAGTTTTGGATGAGGATATCAGTATTACCTATGTTGGCTTCTATAAGTGATATTCTCTTAACTAGTTTTCTATAATTTAGTGCTCCATGTTGATAATGAATGGTAATGTCTGCTCATATGCTCCTACTGTTTCTTATAGATAATAGCAATAGAGAATGGATGTGTCTCTATTTCATTTAGGCAAGGCTTGGATGACAAAGCTGACATATGCTCTCTATTTATGTGTTATTTGTATCACCAATGCAGTTGGGTTGTCACTTGCTGAGAAACATCCATGCAGTCATCGACAAACCCACCATAATCAAGGTTGGTTTCTTTGGATCTGCAATCTTTTTTGTTTGCTTGCCAGCATGTCACTACTATAAAATGCACTCCTTTTCTTTGCAGTTTTGGTGCACCATTGCAAACTGAAATAGCTAATGTGCTAGGAGCCTTTTCAAGATAATAAATCTGATATATGGTAAGGCGAAGCACTGCATTGTTGAGTTAAGCTTTTAGTAGGCTATCTTATTGAGATAATAGTTATGCATAGATCTGGCTTCGGCACTTAATACTAGTTATGGATGGATTTTTGTTCAGCTAGCTCCAAATGTTTGCATTGCTTAACTCCAGTGTCCCTGCTTAATGCTATACTTTTCTTTGCCTGGTTCAGTGCATCATTGCAAACTGAAAGATCTGCACTAGGAGCCTTTTGATGATAACTATGATAAAATGAATGTAATTGCTTGAATGTAATTTTCTTAGATTGGTATTCATTCTTATTGAGATAATAGTTATGCAAGGAAAAAAATGCAGATTTTTGTGCTCTCCCAATGTAGCAGGGCCATGTCTTGTGAAATTTGGTTGTCTGTGCCCACATGTTATTCACATATTCTCATTGTTATATTTTTAAAAACCAGTGATGCTCATGCTAAGACATTTACAAGTTCTTTTCTGCATCCATGGGTGTCCCCAACTTATAGTGTCAGTGCTGTTGTTTTTCCTTTTCTTCAAATAACTCAATATGCGTAGGTTAGAACTTGTGCACAATGCAGTTTATTTACTTTGTTTTCCTGCAAATAAGCTTAACATCTGGTTATACTGCAGGAAGCTATATATGTAATATAAACATCCTTTATATGTGTATGCATAAATGTCATAGCAACTTGCCAACTTGTTTGAAGAGCCAATTTCTGACTTTTTTGTGATCTATTTTTGGATGCCCCATAGGAACATTTTAATATGCATTTGTTCCACTAATTAGTCTGTTTGGACTGCCCAGGATCCAATGCTCATGTTTGTCCCATTCTATTCTAATGCAGAACCTATGCACTTATGGCATGCAAACAATCATGGAGGCCAGTGATGGATGTAGCAGGGAGCGCCTCGTCTTTCTGTTCAATTGGCACTAATGAAGGATGTAGCTTTGCTGAAACTTGAACTGCATGATGACATGGTAAGCTATCTTCCTCACATTTAGTCTTTGTTGATCTGGGTTCTAGAGGAGGATTAAGTTGTTGTAGGCTGATGCCCTTGTAATCTTATGAATTGTACTTGTAATGTTAAGACTATATAATGATGGACTTGTGGACTCCTATGTGGGACTATTTTGAACTTGTGGTTATGTAAAACTTTTGAGTTATGGACTGTAATGATGGTTTATGTGTTTCTTGATATGTATATGCTTTGCTGGCTGTCCCATGGGATTATTGTAATTTTATTTTTTTTGTGCTGAAAATTCACTGTAGGGGCGGCTCTAGATTGAGCCGCCCTTACAACATGAGCACGCAGGGCGGCCGGAACACCACCGCCCCCTTACAGTTGGAAGGCATAGTAAGGGCGGCCGAACACCGCCCGCCCTTACCGGCTCGTGTTGTAAGGGCGGCTGCCATGTTGAGCCGCCCTTACATGCTGCCCCCACCGTAAGACGTGCAAAAAGGGGCGCATGCTCGCCCAGCCACCCTTACAAAGGCCTTTTTGACCGCCCTACAGTACGCGGCTGTAGTAGTGCTTGTCACTCACCGGATTCATGGCCTTACTCCATCCACGTCGTGTGGTGCATCAATGCATCATGGTTCTCTGCTTCCATGGATTCCTCTGTCCCTTGGGTCTACCATGAGTGTTCTTCATGTTGCTGCAAACCATACGTTAAACATCTATCCTCTTCAGAAAATAGAGGGAAGAGAATTCGTTTTTAATTAACAAATGTTGGTATCCACAGATTAAAAGGAACACAGCACTCCCCTCAGTCAAAAGAAGAGTCGCTCTATGATTCGTTCTGGTGAAATCCTTCAATTTTACAAGATTTATAGAAAAAAAATTTATTGTAAATTATATTCAATGATTTATTAAATTATACACTATAAATATTAATATTTTGTATATTTGATAAGTAAATAATATTTACTACTCGAGAAGTGAAAGAAGTGGTGCAAGTATTGCTTCTTAAACAATGGAACTAGTAATGTAAACCTATAAAAAAATGTGAAACGAAAACTGTGTTTATATATCCATGTCGATGCATGAATGCATAGTTTATTTACAATTTTATAGTAATAGAAGTATGGCCACAGGAAGGTCTTGTCATGGCGCATGGGTAGCTGCAAAATGAAACCACCAAACATTTATGCCGTTTGCCAATAATTGGAGCCCTAAAAATATTCCGAGCTACAGGAACAAGGCAAGGAGATCGATCACGAGACCGATGGACGGCGAGCCGAGCCCCGGAGACGACGCGTCAAATCGTCACTTCTTCTCCATCAAAAGTTGCGTCCAGCAGATCGATGCGCGGCGGGCATCCGGATCAGATCACTGGTCCATTTCGCGCCGGGGCGCTTTTGCCGGGGGCCGGAGACTGCCGGTCGATCCGCGCCGGCTTCATGGCCAAACCTGGACCAGCCGTGCGCGGTGCCGTGGCGTGGATGCTAGTAGCTCTGGCCGGCCGCCATGGACGAGGTTTGTGGTGTCTGCACTGGATGGATTGGATGCTGATCGACTCCATGCGCCGATTATGGAAATTACACATGCATTGCATCCTCCTATTCGTTTGCTCTTATCAACTAGCGATTCAGTAGTGCGCATATTTGCATGCTAGGGGTATTTTTAGAAATTGCACTTCCCATCAAAAGTCACATAATATCTGTACTTTAGCTGTGGACTTGGGAATTAGGAACGAGTGAGAAAAAAAGTGTGGCGCATGGAAAACAAGAGATAGAGATGTCTTGAAAAAATATACTATTGAGAAGTAAAATGGCAAATAATTTGGGACAGTTGTAGAAGCATTGAATTACTTTTCTAAAAATGAATTATTTTTATTATTATCAGGGATAGAATATTGTAATGTTTACGCCAATACAATTTGCCACTTGGGCCAAAGTCAAGAGACACCTCTAGGAGGCAACACGTACATGTCTGAAAATAAACATTTGTAAAGGTCATTATTTGAATTGCCCATCTATTTTCAGGGACGGGCGACTAAAAATGAACGCTGAAAAGAATTTCCGGAGCATAAACGAGGCCATGGGTATTACTACTTTTCTGAACTTTTCCATCCATAGCCGCAAGGGCTCGGAAAGGTAAAATCATGTCATTCCTATATGTCTTTTGCCTTTGAGTTTGCTTCTTATTTTTGGCTTCATTGGTGCTCTTGACAATGGCACTATTTACATTGCATCTGTTCTTTTTGCTTCTCCAATGTAGCTTGATCGAGCTCAGTTTTTTTTTTTTTTTTTTTTTTTGACAGGATGGTAGATTTATCTTTTTCACAGTTTTGT
The DNA here is from genome assembly GCA_018135685.1 of Themeda triandra. Classification (NCBI taxonomy): domain Eukaryota; kingdom Viridiplantae; phylum Streptophyta; class Magnoliopsida; order Poales; family Poaceae; genus Themeda; species Themeda triandra. Next base: position 40,626 of record JAENPR010002674.1, read on the forward strand.
ATTGTACTATAGGGGTTTTGGTGGTGGTGCACGCTCATGTTTTCCCGTGCACACGCTTCATTTTCTTTTTTTGTGTATCTAGGAAAAACTAAAAACTCTGAATCTGAGAAAGGTAATAAAATGAAAATGGGAACAGGTGGTTAACCACAATTGGCGCTGTAATCCGATGGGACCTTTGCCTGCTAAGCTCTTCAGGGAACACCCACAGTACCAATGACATGATGGCCCCACCACGTGCTATGGCCCACAGATACATGAAGGAGTGCGTGGGTTTTCGCACGAGTTTACTTTCACCATCGTAAATTGAGCAGATGCGACTGCGTTTCTACTGGGAACTGGGAAGTGACAAACAACACATTTGCAATAGAGCCTCCCGAAAATATTATATTTTCATATCTTCTCTACCTAGTACTACATTTTTGTGTGTTTCTGACAATCACACTATAAACTCTTTTATATTCGACTTTATAGTGGATAAAAGTGTTTTTTTCTTCTTTATAGAGAAGTGTAAGATGTCGTTTAAAGCTACATAAGTAACACAAACTAGATACGTGAACTTTGAAGCCTATATAAGTTACACAAACTAGATAGTAGATCATAGTATGATGTATGAATTATTGATGGTGTTTTTTAGATGTTTCCACAATACATATGATGGCGGGCTGATGGGTTGTTAAGAGAGATGGTATGATGCTCTTTAACTATGATGTGGGTAGTGCCTATATGTGTATCACAGGGCTGATGCTAGGTAAGACAATAGTCGAGAGTGAGAAGAAACTCTCGGATGAGAGATGATGGCTTGTTACTGACCACACTAGCATGTTTGACATGCATGATTAGGTTGCACATTGTCATTTTCCTATTTAAAAGCACTTTTAGTTAGGAGAAATGACAAAAACAGTGAGATAACAAGTCTATTTGTTCCTCTTAGATTCCCACACTTTTGTATCTTGTATTCTTGTGTTGATTGCTTATGTGGTGTTCTTTATCTCCTCAATCCCCCATATTTTATTTACTATGCTTTTGTAACTACAATAATTCACATTGTGTATGGAATGAACAATAAAAAAACTTTTATTTTAATACAACAAAATATCGTTGTTACACGGTCAAAAATCACATCTTCACAAAAGGTAAAATGGATGAATAATCTCAGGATAAGTTAATTTCTTCTCAAAAAGGTAGTGTTGTGTGTAGCTCATGGAGTTTAGCATGAGAATATGATATCCACCCTTGATGGGCGGTGGTGTCCATGAAAATTTGTAATTATATTATTTCCTCTCGGGCATGGATGCAAATAAAGAATGTGTGGATGGCCTAGTTTTGAGAAGGGTGCCTTTAAATAAAGCCCCTCGGATTCTAGCGCCTCGGGGAGAGCAGAGCACAATCTCGTCCTGCAGTTCTGCTAGCCCGTACGCTTCTTCTACAGGCCCCTTGTCTGCCTCTCAGCCTGCACACCATTGTCATGCTCCTCACTACACACCACAGCGTGTTCCTCTCAGTGTGCGTGACGCTGAGAGAGACCCACACTTGACTGAACTCCACAGCCTCATCAGTTCACCTGTTTGCTTGCTCCTAATGAGATAGGAAAGAGCAGCATTTTCCCAATCAGTTGCGTTGCGTGTGAGCTTCTCGTAATCCATCGTTTTCTGCTGTCATCAGTTGGGGGATCAATCAATCTCCCCAAACCAATCACCGGATTCCTTTCCGTCCCCTGATTTCGATGCAAGCCAAGGATGATGACTCCATGATTCACTAGCTGACACCTGAGTGTGTGTGTTTCTGATCATTTGTTTGGCCTCTTTCTTCCTCCTCCCCTCTCCCCTGTTTCACTTCATCGTCCCATCTCAGATCACTCGATCGAGCAGCACAGCCGCGTTCTTGCTCGATTCTTTCTTGCTCACCCCACGGCACGCTAGGACCGATTTCAGTTAGTCAGTCAATCAGATATCTTGCTACCGCTCGCGTAGATTGGATTAGGCGCCCTACCTGAAGTTGGAATTGGAACAGAGGATCGATCGGGTTGAGTTTCTTGGCTGCAGCAATGTGAAGAAAGCGTCGGAAGAGCTGCGGCCGCACGGGCTGCGGCGGCGATCCCCAAAGACCACCCAAGGTCACCGGACGGCACCGGAGGCCGGCGCCCTCGGCTCCTCTCCACAAGGTCACCCGAACCGCTTCACGGCCGACTCCGCCACCATGAGCCCCGCGCGTCTCCGGGGCGTAGCCGTCCAGACCAGGAACGCTCTCCCTCCTCCTCCGGCGGAAGAAACGGCAGCGCGGCGCGGCGGGCTCGGCGGGCGTGCCGGGGTGACCGAGGAGGAGGCAGAGCGGGGTCCGCAAGAACAGCCACAGGGTGCTCCTCGGGATGCGTGCCTGTGGCGCAGCCGCGCCGCCGCTGTAAGGCACCCGGCGGTGGGTGGGGCGACTCTCCCGGCTCACCGATCGAGTTCGGCGTGAAGAACAGGGACGCCCGCGCTAAGGCCGCCTCGCCCGCAGCGCGCGCGTCGGCGCGGCGGCGAGGCCGGGCGCCGCGGCGGAGGAGCGAGGGTGAGGAGGAGCTCGCCGGGAGGACTACACCGCGGGTCATCGCCCATGACCCAACCCCAAGATGACGCACATCTTCGAGGACCGCTGCCGAGAGCCGCGCCGACGCGACGCCGGCGCCGGTGGTGGTGGTGGTGGGAGCGGCGCTCGCTTCCTCTCAAACTCTTCTTGCTCTGGGTGCACCAAGGATGCTGCCTCTTGCTCAAAAGGTGAAAATCACTCTCGCTTCTCGATCATCCGCAGCCTCGCACATCAAGTTTGTGCGATTGATTGATTTACATGAAATTGCTAAATATTCAGTATCCGTTTGTTTTGATTACGCGGTTTCAGTTCATTGCTCATTCGATTTTCATTCAAGCTGAATGAATTTTTGTAAGTTTTTTGTAGTCAGCGTTTGAGACCATCATTGTTGGTAGCTTTGTTCTGACTACTAGTGGTTTAGGTGGATTGGACTAGTTCCATCTGAACTAACAACTATTATTCAGAGATAATGGAGATGCTTTCGAAGTAGGACACAAGATAAGATCATGGTCATATTCTATTGTCAACCTTCTTACTCCAACAGAGACGGCTTTGCCGCGACCGACCGCATTGTTTATGGTCTATCTATTGCCACTCACTCCAGCAACAACATCTCATTTTCATCTGGTCTGAAAGCAACATGATTCCCGAAACTAGTTTAAGCTCCAGCTTGGGAGCTAGCATTCACCTTGTAAACTACTTGCAGCATGTAGTAGCTTGTGAGCTTGTGACTGTCAGTGACACCAATTGATCATCACAGACAGTCTCAGGATGCAGAAAATGGACTGAATACCGGGCCCCTTTTTTTCTCGTGGTCCATGAACGGTGACATGACACTGATATACAGATTGTGGTCGTGGATCGGGGTCCCCGATCTTTGTCGATCATTTGTTGCCGGCCCTGAATTTGTCTCTTGAACAGTGACGGTTTATTTTATTTTATTTTATTTGGCCTCCTTGAATTCGGGATCCCTGGTGAGATGAGATTGAGATGGACCATAGATATTGCCACCGCCGTTGTCTGCTAACTATTCAGTTTCTTGACGCAATGGGTTGCTGATTTATGTCCCTTTGGATTTTCTCCCAGCATGGTAGTTAGTCTTAGCACGGGGCATACAAGGCGTATTTTGGAGGATAGCTAATTCTGTATCATGTCTGAATGGACAGATGGCCTGAAAATTCTGAAATGCTACTTATTAGTTATCACACACACAGACAGACATACAGTTTTACATGATGTTGTCTCTTGGATGGATTTATAACAATTGTATTTGTATGTACTGATCCATCTGTTTGCCTTAAGTGAGAGGGAATTCTGCAGCAACCAATGGAACAAAGAGGCACTGAAGCCCTGAATTCTCCGTGAATTTTGGCAGAGCCTATATGTTATATAAGTGATGAACCATTCTTCTTCTCCTTATTGAGAAATTTTGATTCGAAATGGATGTATAATCATCGGTGCTGGGACCAATGTTATTCGTGATTTCTCCCTGTGTCTTTGGTTGTACTCAACAGAAGAGAAGTAGAACTATGAACATGAGAAATGTTGAGCGGTCCATCAACTTTGATGCAGTCGATACTGTTGAGTTGGATATGCCCTTGTTTCATATGTTAAAAGGCTGGGTCGCCTCGTGTTCCTGTATTATTGGAAATTATGCACAAAATCATCCGTGTTTTTTTTTTGCATTATGAGGAATTAATTTTTCAGTTCTTTTTTTCTTTCCGGGAGATGGGGAACACAATGTGTGACTTTGGTCGATCCCGTGAACAATAATGTATCTCAGTCACCTACTGAAATTCATGGGATTTGGAGGCTCCTAACATATAGCCACTAATAATGGGCCGTCGTGCCTTTCTTTTAATTCCACAAAATCATGGGCTGGTACGCTAGTAAGTGGGCCACCGATCCCATGATCCCAAACGTGCCACCACTTGCTCTGCCGCAACGATGCAACACCCGAGATACGGACTCGCTAAAAAAACTGAGCTACGGACGACATCTTATCTTATCCGTTGGATTCACATTCACCTAATTACACAAGCCACTAGATTCTCAAAAAAAAAAAAAAAAAACCACTCACATTAGGTTGGTATTGAATAAGGTCAAAGAAGCTAGTATTTTGAGTGGCTATATTTGTGCGACTCCTAAGTGTTGTGTACACAAGTGAGAAACAAACTTTCTCTTCTTCCACAACATGTTAATGTTAGCCCCGTGCATCGCATCGTTCTCACTTCAAAATGCATCGTTTGTGTTGTATATCCGAATGAGAAAAAGTAGGCTTAATGGTGCAAATCTTAAAGAAATAGAAGTGTTTGGTGGCGTTTGGATCCCTCACTAGGTACCGGCTAGGTAAGGATAGAGAAGTTTGTTTACTTGCGACTACCTGTGTTCTTTTGCATATTCAAGACTTCTCCTTGCTATAAAACACCCTCGACCCCCGGAAAGTTAGTCTCTCTTTTGGCAAGACGAGCAAACCAAACATGATCTTCATCTCTTGGTGATTTGAGAATCGGGCCTAAAAGAAAGGCGGTAGAGCAAATTGTTGCTGGTGGACAATATGAAAGGCAACGGCGGTTGGGTTGGGGGTTGTAGGGTTGAGATGACGGACTAGTGGGGTGAATAGTCCTTTCTAAAATTAATCGTGTAGGCTAGACAATATAAATACGAAAATAAAACTATCGGTCTAGCCAAGACTACACCCCTCTATCTATAACTCTAGAAGCACCTTATTTAAGAGATCCTAAACAAGAATATTATAAGTGCAATCAAGCCACTTTGTGGGTTTTGGTGTTGATGATCACCTAATTAGGGAACTAATGAGATTTATCGAGTTGACAAGCGTAAGATGCAAGGATGTTGGTGAACAAAGTTGCAAGTACCCCTCGATCTTTAAGGATGGCTTACCGGCTCGGAGGTTTAATTCGTTTTAACTTTCGAATCTTGAGTTTAGGAAAAACCGTACTATTAAGGGAGATTTTAGGTTAGTTGGACAAGTGTGCAACCAAGTGCTCAAAACCTACCAAACACTACTCATACCAAGCCAAAGAAGCCAGCCAAATTTCACATTCAGGCCAGCTCTCTTTGGTGGGCGGCAGTGCCGCCCATAATGGGCGGCAGTGTTGCCCACTATTGACCGTTGCAGAGCAGCCCGTATTTATACAGCAGCTTTCTCTCACAACGGTCATCTTCTTCCTCTGTGCATTCACTCCCATTCTAAACAGACCAAAGCTCTCCCTCTCTCCTCCATTGAAGCTCCCACCTTCCTCAAGCCGATCCGCAAATCCCACCAGCAAATCTTGAGGAAAACGGCAGAAACTTCAATCGACGAGCAGATCCATCGATCCCCAAAGTTTGAGAGCATTTGGTGCACATTTGGCCGACGAACCCTAGGGTTTGTTACTCTTGGAGCTTGCTCCTAGACGGCTAGGGCGTCGCCCTTGAGTTGCCAACCTTGTGGAAACCTTGGGAGATTTGTAACCTCAATCTCGCAGCAAAGAAATTACCCTCTCACCTCAAGAGTTAACTCTCTTTACTTGAGATCGAGGGAAGGACCAACCTTTGTGGTGACGTCCAATCCTTTTGTGGATACCTCAACAACGTGGACTTAGGCAAGCCTTTGTGGCGAGCGAACCACGGGATAAATAGTTGTCTCGCGTGCTTCAGCCTTTCACTCAGTTCTTGTTGTTGAGTTTGTTTTAGGGTTGTTTCACTAGATCTTCAAGTGTACTCACTGTGGAGCCGCCCTTATTTGGACTTGTAGCTAGAATTCTACCAAGAGTATAGCTCGGTGAGTAGTTTGTCTCATT